>CM072714.1:1729978-1732478 GCA_036884735.1 Huso huso | reverse complement strand
GTAACGTATTAAACGGCGGTTTTCGGTTGCCATGGACACCGCTACATTGCTCCAACCTCGCTCCTTCCCATTCATTTCCTAGATGCCTCCCTCTCGCGCTCTTTCATTGGCTAACCGTCTCCATACCCCGCCCTCGTCGCACCGATCCGCAGCGTCTATTGGATATCAACGCTGCCTGTCTCCTGCAAAAGCCGAAGCCACGCCCACCAGGATTGAACAGTCAGAAAAAAACGAAAATCGTAAACAAACCCAACAGCGGATTAATGGTAAAATAATTTTAAAACGTACCTTTTATAAGGTCTTCTGTTACCCATTCAGGAGGCTGTAGAGAGTTATTAACACGTCCGAGTTTTGAAACGCAGCCTGAAATGATTCATTATAAAAATAAATACAAATAAAAAACCTGAGCAACATTTATTTAGTTGGTAATTCTCGTGAAATTGACCCTAGAAACACCGCTGGAAAAGGTGAGTTATTTTTTATATAAATTACTTGTCATTGTTCGACACGACTGGCTTCCGGTTATTTTAAAGAATATTTTTTTTCGCCGAGTTGAAAAAAGTTTATAAAACTATTAGGTGCTGAAAGCGCAGAGAGGTCTGGTAAAGCATAGGGAAGCATTGTAAAGCACAGAGAGGTGTGGTAAAGCATAGGGAAGCATTGTAAAGCACAGAGAGGTCTGGTAAAGCATAGGGAAGCATTGTAAAGCACAGAGAGGTCTGGTAAAGCATAGGGAAGCATTGTAAAGCACAGAGAGGTCTGGTAAAGCATAGGGAAGCATTGTAAAGCACAGAGAGGTCTGGTAAAGCATAGGAAGCATTGGGAAGCACAGAGAGTTGGTAAAGCATAGGGAAGCACAAAGACAGAGGTCTGGTAAAGCATAGGAAGCATTGTAAAAGCACAGAGAGGTCTGGTAAAGCATAGGAAGCATTGTAAAAGCACAGAGAGGTCTGGTAAAAGCATAGGGAAGCATTGTAAAAACACAGAGGGTCTGGTAAAGCATAGGGAAGCATTGTAAAACACAGAGAGGTGTGGTAAAGCATAGGGAAGCATTGTAAAGCACAGAGGGTGTGGTAAAGCATAGGAAGCATTGTAAAAAGCACAGAGGTCTGGTAAAGCATAGGAAGCATTGTAAAAGCACAGAGAGGTCTGGTAAAAGCATAGGAAGCATTGTAAAAGCACAGAGAGGTCTGGTAAAGCATAGGGAAGCATTGTAAAGCACAGAGAGGTCTGGTAAAGCATAGGAAGCATTGTAAAAGCACAGAGGTCTGGTAAAAGCATAGGGAAGCATTGTAAAAGCACAGAGGTCTGGTAAAGCATAGGAAGCATTGTAAAAAGCACAGAGGGTCTGGTAAAAGCATAGGGAAGCATTGTAAAAGCACAGAGAGGTCTGGTAAAGCATAGGGAAGCATTGTAAAGCACAGAGGGTCTGGTAAAGCATAGGAAGCATTGTAAAGCACAGAGGGTCTGGTAAAGCATAGGGAAGCATTGTAAAGCACAGAGGGTCTGGTAAAGCATAGGGAAGCATTGTAAAAGCACAGAGAGGTCTGGTAAAGCATAGGAAGCATTGTAAAAGCACAGAGAGGTCTGGTAAAGCATAAAAGGAGAAAGCATTGTAAAGCACAGAGGTCTGGTAAAAGCATAGGGAAGCATTGTAAAGCACAGAGGGTCTGGTAAAGCATAGGAAGCATTGTAAAGCACAGAGAGGTCTGGTAAAAGCATAGGAAACATTGTAAAGCACAGAGAGGTCTGGTAAAGCATAGGAAGCATTGTAAAAGCACAGAGGTGGTAAAGCATAGGGAAAGCATTGTAAAGCACAGAGGGTCTGGTAAAGCATAGGGAAGCATTGTAAAAGCACAGAGGTCTGGTAAAGCATAGGGAAGCATTGTAAAAGCACAGAGAGGTCTGGTAAAGCATAGGGAAGCATTGTAAAGCACAGAGGTCTGGTAAAAGCATAGGGAAGCATTGTAAAGCACAGAGGTCTGGTAAAGCATAGGGAAGCATTGTAAAAGCACAGAGAGGTCTGGTAAAGCATAGGAAGCATTGTAAAAGCACAGAGAGGTCTGGTAAAGCATAGGAAGCATTGTAAAGCACAGAGAGGTCTGGTAAAGCATAGGGAAGCATTGTAAAAGCACAGAGAGTCTGGTAAAGCATAGGGAAGCATTGTAAAAGCACAGAGAGGTCTGGTAAAGCATAGGAAGCATTGTAAAAGCACAGAGGTCTGGTAAAAGTGTGTAAAAAGCACAGAGAGGTGTGGTAAAGCATAGGAAGCATTGTAAAGCACAGAGAGGTGTGGTAAAAAGCATAGGGAAAGCACAGAGGTCTGGTAAAGCATAGGGAAGCATTGTAAAGCACAGAGGGTCTGGTAAAGCATAGGAAGCATTGTAAAGCACAGAGAGGTCTGGTAAAGCATAGGAAGCATTGTAAAAAACACAGAGGGTCTGGTAAAGCATAGGGAAGCATTGTAAAAGCACTGGTAAAGCATAGGAAGCATTGTAAA
>CM072714.1:1719978-1724978 GCA_036884735.1 Huso huso | reverse complement strand
CACTGGCTTCAGGAGCTGCTCCCAACACCTCTGTCACTCTGTCTGTCTGTGACACTGTGTGTGTGTGTGTGTGAGTGTGTGTCCAGGAGGAGTGTGTCCCCGTGTGTGTGTGTGTGTGTGCGTGTCTGTGTGTGTGTGTGTGTGTGTGTGTGTGTGTGTGTGTGTGTGTGTGTGTGTCTGCTCTCTCTCGTTATCAGTGACACTGTGTGTGTGTGTGTGTGTGTGTGTGTGTGTGTGTGTGTGTGTCTCTCCAGTGACACTATCAGTGACACTGTGTGTGTGTCTCCTCTCTCTATCAGTGACAGTGTGTGTGTGTGTGTGTGTGTGTGTGTGTGTGTGTGTGTGTGTGTCTCCTCTCTCATTATCAGTGACACTGTGTGTGTGTGTGTGTGTGTGTGTGTGTGTGTGTGTGTGTGTGTCTCCTCTCTCTCATTATCAGTGACACTGTGTGTGTGTGTGTGTGTGTGTGTGTGTGTGTGTGTGTGTGTGTCTGTGTGTGTGTGTGTGTGTGTGTGTGTGTGTGTGTCTCTCTCTCATTATCAGTGACACTGTGTGTGTGTGTGTGTGTGTGTGTGTGTGTGTGTGTGTCTCTCTCATTATCAGTGACACTGTGTGTGTGTGTGTGTGTGTGTGTGTGTGTGTGTGTGTGTGTCTCTCTCATTATCAGTGACACTATGTGTGTGTGTGTGTGTGTGTGTGTGTGTGTGTGTGTGTGTGTGTGTGTGTGTGTGTGTGTGTGTGTGTGTGTGTGTGTGTGTGTCTCCTCTCTCATTATCAGTGACACTGTGTGTGTGTGTGTGTGTGTGTGTGTGTGTGTGTGTGTGTGTGTGTCCTCTCTTTCTCAGTATCAGTGACACTGTGTGTGTGTGTGTGTGTGTGTGTGTGTGTCCTCTCTCTCATTATCAGTGACACTGTGTGTGTGTGTGTGTGTGTGTGTGTGTGTGTGTGTGTGTGTGTCTCTCATTATCAGTGACACTGTGTGTGTGTGTGTGTGTGTGTGTGTGTGTGTGTGTGTGTGTGTGGCTCCTCTCTCTCATTATCAGTGACACTGTGTGTGTGTGTGTGTGTGTGTGTGTGTGTGTGTGTGTGTGTGTGTCTCCTCTCTCATTATCAGTGACACTGTGTGTGTGTGTGTGTGTGTCTCTCTCATTATCAGTGTGTGTGTGTGTGTGTGTGTGTGTGTGTGTGTGTGTGGCTCCTCTCTCTCATTATCAGTGACACTGTGTGTGTGTGTGTGTGTGTGTGTGTGTGTGTGTGTGTGGCTCCTCTCTCTCATTATCAGTGACACTGTGTGTGTGTGTGTGTGTGTGTGTGTGTGTGTGTGTGTGGCTCCTCTCTCTCATTATCAGTGTGTGTGTGTGTGTGTGTGTGTGTGTGTGTGTGTGTGGCTCCTCTCTCTCATTATCAGTGACACTGTGTGTGTGTGTGTGTGTGTGTGTGTGTGTGTGTGGCTCCTCTCTCATTATCAGTGACACTGTGTGTGTGTGTGTGTGTGTGTGTGTGTGTGTGTATGAAACACTATGTGTGTGTGTGTGTGTGTGTGTGTCTGTCTCATTATCAGTGTGTGTGTGTGTGTGTGTGTGTGTGTGTGTGTGTGTGTCTCCTCTCTCATTATCAGTGACACTGTGTGTGTGTGTGTGTGTGTGTGTGTGTGTGTGTGTGTGTGTGTGTGTGTGTGTGTGTGTATCAGTGACACTGTGTGTGTGTGTGTGTGTGTGTGTGTGTGTGTGTGTGTGTGTGTGTGTGTCTCTCTCATTATCAGTGACACTGTGTGTGTGTGTGTGTGTGTCTCTCTCATTATCAGTGACACTGTGTGTGTGTGTGTGTGTGTGTGTGTGTGTGTGTGTGTGTGTGTCTCCTCTCATTATCAGTGACACTGTGTGTGTGTGTGTGTGTCTCCTCTCTCATTATCAGTGACACTGTGTGTGTGTGTGTGTGTGTGTGTGTGTGTGTCTCCTCTCTCTCATTATCAGTGACACTGTGTGTGTGTGTGTGTGTGTGTGGCTCCTCTCTCTCATTATCAGTGACAATGTGTGTGTGAGTGTGTGGCTCCCAACTGTCCCTCATTAGCAGTGACACTGTGTGTGTGTCTAATCGGCAACTCTGCCCAGAGTCGGCCACCTTGGCTCCAACTCTCCATCATTACAATGGGACACTGGGTCCCTGTGTCTAATCAGCAACTCTGCCCAGATTCCTACATCACTGCTCCTGTTCTTCAGGGCTGCGGGGTCCTTGTGCTGAGCCTCTCTCTCTTCTCTCTCTCTCTCTCCTCTTCTTCTCTCTCTCTCTCTCTACTCTCTCTCTCGCTCTCTCTCAGAAAGGGGAGATGGTTCCTGTCAGGGGTTATTGGGGTGACATTGTGACGAGCCCCTACATCTCATTCGGGATTGAGACAGACGACCCCAGTCTGCTAAAGACTGTCAACGGACGACCGACAAAGGTACCCCCAAATCCTGACTCCCAAACTCATTCTATATAGGGGGTGGAATTCTATGTTGTTATTCAGCAGCTTTCATTGGACCTAAACTCGGGAGTTCATTCTATATAGAGGGGGTGGAATTCAATATGTTAACAAGGGAACATTATTCAGCAGCTTTCATAGGACTCTATGAAGCTGAGGGAGTTCATTCTATATAGAGGGGGTGGAATTCAATATGTTAACAAGGAACATTATTCAGCAGCTTTCATTGGACTCTATGAAGCTGAGGGAGTTCATTCTATATAGAGGGGGTGGAATTCAATATGTTAACAAGGGAACATTATTCAGCAGCTTTCATTGGACTCTATGAAGCTGAGGGAGTTCATTCTATATAGAGGGGTGGAATTCAATATGTTAACAAGGAACATTATTCAGCAGCTTTCATTGGACTCTATGAAGCTGAGGGAGTTCATTCTATATAGAGGGGTGGAATTCAATATGTTAACAAGGAACATTATTCAGCAGCTTTCATTGGACTCTATGAAGCTGAGGGAGTTCATTCTATATAGAGGGTGTGGAATTCAATATGTTAACAAGGGAACATTATTCAGCAGCTTTCATTGGACTCTATGAAGCTGAGGGAGTTCATTCTATATAGAGGGGGTGGAATTCAATATGTTAACAAGGGAACATTATTCAGCAGCTTTCATTGGACTCTATGAAGCTGAGGGAGTTCATTCTATATAGAGGGGGATGATGCAAAACTTTTGGCCACAGCTGTACATGATGTATGGTAATAGAGGTCTGTATAAACATGATGTGACCACACAACAAGAACTACAGCTCCCAGCATGCCTTGCCATGGCTGCGGGTGCAGAGGCATGCTGGGAGCTGTAGTCCTAGCCAGGGCTGTAGCGATTCATGTGTCTCGATGAATGGTTCTTTCTCTTGATGACAGCTCATAGAGGTCTGTATCGCCAGTGCAGACCGCTGTTAGAACTACAGCTCACAGCATGCCTCTGTACATGGCAGACAGAGCAGCAGGCATGCTGGGAGCCCTGTAGTCAGACCCATCACTGTAGTGATGCCATTGGTTCTTTCTCTTGCAGACAGCTCAGGAAGTCTCCTATCACACAGTGCAGCAGCTGTTACAAGCTCTCACCACCAGGGGGCGCTGTGCAGGGGAGCAGACAGAGGAGCAGGGCATTGTGGGAGACCCCTCAGCCAATCAGAGCGCTCCATCACCCCAGGAGACAGCAGCAGACTACGGTGAGCCAGCAGGGACTAAAATACTCCGAAATCAAACTGAAGACGCTGAGAAAGACTTCTAGTCGTTAGTCATTGAATTCACACTGAAGACACTGAGAAAGACTTCTGTTTTGACTCCTCCCCTCTCTCTCCAGCTTCTCTCTCATTGGATCAGGTGAAGATTCACTTCCTGCCTGTCAACTGTCTGGAGAGACTTCATGAGAGGAGTCGATACAAGCAGCTGTTCAACATTATCTACTGCTCCTGCAGGTGTGTGTGTGTGTGTGTCTGTGTGTGTGACAGTGTGTCAGTGTGAGTGTGTGTGTGTGACAGTGTCTGTGTGTGTGTCTGTGTGTGTGTGTGTGACAGTGTCTCTGTGTGTGTGTGTGTGTCTGTCTGATTTGAGTAGTTTCATTCGGACTTCACACTGTGTTCTCTCTTCTTTTCTGCTCCCATCTCTCTCTCTCTCTCTCTCTCTCTCTCTCTCTCTCTCTCTAGTATGGTTCACCAGCTGAAGGCGCCACTGAGACAGACTGCAGCTCCCAGAGCATCTCTCATCATTGAACTGGGCAGGTGAGGAGAGAGAGAGAGACCAGAGAGAGAGGAGAGACAGGGAGAGAGACCAGAGAGAGAGATGAGGGGGGGGTGACACAGACAGTCCTAGCTGCTCAGAGACACAGAGAGAGAGATGGGGGGGTGACACAGACAGTCCTAGCTGCTCAGAGACACAGAGAGAGAGATGGGGGGGTGACACAGAGAGTCCTAGCTGCTCAGAGAGAGAGAGAGAGAGATGGGGGGGCGACACACAGTCCTAGCTGCTCAGAGACAGAGAGAGAGATGAGGGGGGGCGACACAGACAGTCCTAGCTGCTCAGAGACAGAGAGAGAGAGATGGGGGGGTGACACAGACAGTCCTAGCTGCTCAGAGACAGAGAGAGAGAGATGGGGGCGACACAGACAGTCCTAGCTGCTCAGAGACACAGAGAGAGAGATGAGGGGGGCGACACAGACAGTCCTAGCTGCTCAGAGACAAAGAGAGAGAGATGGGGGGGGTGACACAGACAGTCCTAGCTGCTCAGAGACACAGAGAGAGATGGGGGGGCGACACAGACAGTCCTAGCTGCTCAGAGACACAGAGAGAGAGATGGGGGGGCGACACAGACAGTCCTAGCTGCTCAGAGACAGGAGGCTCTGAGAGCTGGGGGGAAGACACAGACAGTCCTAGCTGCAGTAAATACACACGACCAAGGGGCACATTCTTACAATGAACAATAATAATGAAAACCATTATCATTTCTCACATGAGCAGAGATACACTGAGAGAGAGACACGGA
>CM072714.1:1704978-1714978 GCA_036884735.1 Huso huso | reverse complement strand
AAAAACCCTAATTACTGACCTCGCTGTGTCTCTTCTGAAGCAGGAAGCATTGTGACATCATTACACATTGCTAATATACAAAACATCACAATAATGAGAATAATATTCATTATGATAACCCTCCTTATTGCCTTTATGCATGTCATCAGTATTGCATTGCCTCTGTTTGAATGCTGTTGAGAATCGGGGGGGAGTTTAAACAGCGTCAGACTGGTTTACATCCAGGGCATTTTTACACAGAAACCTATTTAACAAGTATGTGAGAATCTATCCTTTCTTCCTTTCTCTTTCTTTCTTTCTTTCTTTCTATCTTTCCAGACTGTCTTGTCTGTTTCAACGCTTTCTGTCTGTCACGTGATATCCCTTGTTTAATTTCTTTGTCTTTCTTACTCTGTTTGTTTCTGTCTGTCTGTTTTGTTTCTGCTTTCTGCTGCTGTTTCTGTCTTTCTTTCTTTTCTTTCTTTCTATCTTTTAATTTCTGTCTTTTTTTCTGAGAACGTCTATTTCTTTCTTTAGAACACTTTGTCTTGCTTTTTCTTTCATTTGTCTTTCTTTCTTTCTTTCTCCCTTCTTTTCCCATTTCGATTTATCTAGTCTTTTTATATTTTACTTTAATATGAATAATTTCTTTCAGACAGAGACACACAGATGAAACTCACCTAAAAAACCTTTCCCACTGACAGACAGCTTTCGTTTTTTCTCTTTCTTTCACCTTTCACACCCCCTTTCTTTTTTTCTTTTTCTTTCCCACCCACACCTTTTTTCTTCTTTCTTTCTTTCTTTTTCTTTTCAGACAGACCCCTGAGTTTCAATTCTCCATCTTTTTATATATTTCTTTTTCTTTCTGTTCTTTTCGATTCAGACAGACCCCTCTTTTTTTCTAGCTATTTTTTTCTATTCTTTCTCTTTCAACACCAAACACTTTTCAGACAGTCTGGTTTCTTTCTTTCTTTAGTTTTTCCTTTTTCACTTTTTCTTTCTATTTCTTTCAGTTTCCCTTTCTTTCTTTCCTTTCTTTTTTCTTTTATTTCTTTTCAAAACGATTTCTTTCCCTGAGTTTCAATAGACCAGTTTTTCTTTATTTTTCAACAACGCCAATACAGCTGTCACGTGATATCCCGCCGCTTTAATTAAAGTCGCAGTTACCGGTTTTGAAACACAAATCGATTTTGATTTCTGTAAATGCTGCTGAGCCAGCCTGTAATACAGAGGGGGAAAAAATATCAAATAATGAAACGGTTTCGGTCTGAGAACGTCGTTTAAATCAGAACACTGAGGCTGCTTTTAAACCATGTGTAGTTTTAAAACGAATGCGTTTCCCATATATTCGATTTATCTAGTACAAGAGTTATATTGTACTAGAATAGCGAACACACAGAGAGACACACACAGAGAAACACACCTGAAAAAACACAGACACGCACCCACTGACAGACAGCTGCGTTTTTAAATAGGACCTTTCACACCCCCGACCAAACCCAAACCCACCCACACCCCCGACCAACACCAAACACGATTCAGACAGACCCCCTGAGTTTCAATAGCCATAGTTTTATATATTATACAGCAACACCAAACACGATTCAGACAGTCCCCCTGAGTTTCAATAGCCATAGTTTTATATATTATACAGCAACACCAAACACGATTCAGACAGCCCCCCTGAGTTTCAATAGCCATAGTTTTATATATTATACAGCAACACCAAACACGATTCAGACAGTCCCCTGAGTTTCAATAGCCATAGTTTTATATATTATACAGCAACACCAAACACGATTCAGACAGTCCCCTGAGTTTCAATATTAGTTTTATATATTATACAGCAACACCAAACACGATTCAGACAGCCCCCTGAGTTTCAATAGCCATAGTTTTATATATTATAAAGCAACACCAAACACGATTCAGACAGCCCCCTGAGTTTCAATAGCCATAGTTTTATATATTATACAGCAACACCAAACACGATTCAGACAGTCCCCCTGAGTTTCAATAGCCATAGTTTTATATATTATACAGCAACACCAAACACGATTCAGACAGTCCCCCTGAGTTTCAATAGCCATAGTTTTATATATTATACAGCAACACCAAACACGATTCAGACAGTCCCCTGAGTTTCAATAGCCATAGTTTTATATATTATACAGCAACACCAAACACGATTCAGACAGTCCCCTGAGTTTCAATAGCCATAGTTTTATATATTATACAGCAACACCAAACACACTGATTCAGACAGTCCCCCTGAGTTTCAATAGCCATAGTTTTATATATTATACAGCAACACCAAACACGATTCAGACAGTCCCCTGAGTTTCAATAGCCATAGTTTTATATATTATACAGCAACACCAAACACGATTCAGACAGCCCCCTGAGTTTCAATAGCCATAGTTTTATATATTATACAGCAACACCAAACACGATTCAGACAGTCCCCTGAGTTTCAATAGCCATAGTTTTATATATTATACAGCAACACCAAACACGATTCAGACAGTCCCCTGAGTTTCAATAGCCATAGTTTTATATATTATACAGCAACACCAAACACGATTCAGACAGTCCCCTGAGTTTCAATAGCCATAGTTTTATATATTATACAGCAACACCAAACACGATTCAGACAGTCCCCTGAGTTTCAATAGCCATAGTTTTATATATTATACAGCAACACCAAACACGATTCAGACAGTCCCCCTGAGTTTCAATAGCCATAGTTTTATATATTATACAGCAACACCAAACACGATTCAGACAGTCCCCCTGAGTTTATCCACGCTGTGTAATCTGAGTGGCTCTGTGGTGTGCAGTGTCACCTGCTGGAGAGTTTATGACATTACAATAACTTAAAATAATTGCAGAGGACAAGAGAAAGGGGCTGAAGATCATTCAGGGTATAGTTAGCACACTGTGGTCCCATTCTCCCAATGGCATCCCATTGCAGCTGCCCTATACTTGTGCTGCCATTGCCACTCAGTGTAATACAGAACCATTATTGCATTGCCATTGCAGAGCCCCTGTCTTTCTGTCTGTCTGTCTGTCTGTCTGCATTGAAGATCACTTGATTGGGGCACTCTATGCCGCACACAGACACACAGATACGCAAACATTCACACCAGCTGACACACAGAGAGAGAGAGAGAGAGAGAGAGAGAGAGAGAGAGAGAGAGAGAGAGAGAGAGAGAGAGAGAGAGAGAGAGAGAGAGAGAGAGAGAGATGTCTCTCACCTGTTATCAAGACAACTGGGAAGTTATTTTAGGAGCCTTTCTTTAAATGGACGAGAAATTCTACTGTGTCGAGCGGGGTGGGGTGAGGGGGTGAGGAGGTGAGGGGGTGAGGGGGGCTGGCACTATTTAAGAACAGCTCAAGAAGCATTCTCAAAAAAATTCTATTTGAAAGGATCCCCGAACTCTTCACAAGGTAAGCTGTGTCTTTCTCACTCTGTATTTTCTAATGTACAATACCAACACTTTTAAGACTTGAACAGGGATCCTGTTAATAAAGCTAATAAGAGGTGAGAGAATGGATTTTAAAGATGGTCAGCGCTCCTTTAAAGGGAGGGGTCAGTGATCCTGTTAATAAAGCTAATAAGAGGTGAGAGAATGGATTTTAAAGATGGTCAGCGCTCCTTTAAAGGGAGGGGTCAGTGATCCTGTTAATAAAGCTAATAAGAGGTGAGAGAATGGATTTTAAAGATGGTCAGCGCTCCTTTAAAGGGAGGGGTCAGTGATCCTGTTAATAAAGCTAATAAGAGGTGAGAGAATGGATTTTAAAGATGGTCAGCGCTCCTGTTAATAAAGCTAATAAGAGGTGAGAGAATGGATTTTAAAGATGGTCAGCGCTCCTTTAAAGGGAGGGGTCAGTGATCCTGTTAATAAAGCTAATAAGAGGTGAGAGAATGGATTTTAAAGATTACAATTTCATTGCATTTTTTTTCAATACGTTAACTACAGCAGGCAGCTGAATTGACGTGTTGAAATGATTTGTATTGTGATACAAGACCACAGCAGCGCTCTAGAGTTAAAGAACTACAGCTCCCAGCATGCCTCGCCATGGCCGCGAGTGCAGAGGCATGCTGGGAGGTGTAGTCCTATAGCCAGGGCAGTCCCGATTCACAATACAATAACTACGGCAGCGCAGCTAGAACTGAAGAGCAGCTCCTGAACTTAGTCAAAGGAAATTAAAATAGTGATTTTTATTTATTTATTTTTTTAATTCCAGAATAACATCACAGAATCCTTACAGCTGATTTTAAAACGACTCGTTCTGTCATAATAAGCTTGTAATTGTGTTTTCCCATTAACAGAGAATCCTATCCCGACCTTAACAATGGCTGATCAAGGGTAAGTTTGTTTTGAAATTCGAGAAAAAAAAAAATCTAATTTACCTGTTTGTGTTTCAATGCGGTTCAGCGCTGTATGGCTGTGTGTGGTTTTTCTGTTGTTGTTTGGCTTTATAAATAAAGTTGTTGTTTCATTTGAAAGTCAAGTTTGTGTTAGATATGGTAGGTCTGGGCTTAGAAGCCCCTAGAGGTGGATTAGTGTATTACACTTTTACACTACAAAATTATATCGCTAAATTTTTTTTTTAAAAAAACACTCTACTGGAAGCCCTAATATCAATCCTGTAGTATTTCATGTTAGATTTCTGAAATGTCACGTTTTTCAATGAAGTGAAGTCTCTGGAAAACTACACAGCGGCGCGGAATTCAATATGTTAACAAGGGAACATTATTCAGCAGCTTTCATTGGACTCTATGAAGCTGAGGGAGTTCATTCTATATAGAGGGGGTGGAATTCAATATGTTAACAAGGGAACATTATTCAGCAGCTTTCATTGGACTCTATGAAGCTGAGGGAGTTCATTCTATATAGGGGGTGGAATTCAATATGTTAACAAGGAACATTATTCAGCAGCTTTCATTGGACTCTATGAAGTTCATTCTATATAGAGGGGTTCATTCTATATTCAGCAGGGGTGGAATTCAATATGTTAACAAGGGAACATTATTCAGCAGCTTTCATTGGACTCTATGAAGCTGAGGGAGTTCATTCTATATAGAGGGGGTGGAATTCAATATGTTAACAAGGGAACATTATTCAGCAGCTTTCATTGGACTCTATGAAGCTGAGGGAGTTCATTCTATATAGAGGTGGTGGAATTCAATATGTTAACAAGGGAACATTATTCAGCAGCTTTCATTGGACTCTATGAAGCTGAGGGAGTTCATTCTATATAGAGGGGTGGAATTCAATATGTTAACAAGGGAACATTATTCAGCAGCTTTCATTGGACTCTATGAAGCTGAGGGAGTTCATTCTATATAGAGGGGTGGAATTCAATATGTTAACAAGGAACATTATTCAGCAGCTTTCATTGGACTCTATGAAGCTGAGGGAGTTCATTCTATATAGAGGGTGTGGAATTCAATATGTTAACAAGGGAACATTATTCAGCAGCTTTCATTGGACTCTATGAAGCTGAGGGAGTTCATTCTATATAGAGGGGGTGGAATTCAATATGTTAACAAGGGAACATTATTCAGCAGCTTTCACTGGACTCTATGAAGCTGAGGGAGTTCATTCTATATAGAGGGGGTGTTGATGCTGCATGTCTGGTCACAGACAGGCAGGGTTGGTTCAGGGATTGTATTAGCTTGTGAGATTCAGTTTGATTTCACTGCACTGACCTGTTTCACTTTTCTGTTGTTTCTTTACAGAGAAGGAGTTCAAGTAAGTAGACAATATAATCTCTCTCTCTCTCTCTCTCTCCTCTCTCTATCCTCTCTCTCTCTCTCTCCACTCTCCTCTCTCTCTCTCTATCCTCTCTCTCTCTCTATCCTCTCTCTCTATCCTCTCTCTCTCTATCTCTCTCTCTCTATCTCTCTCTCTCTCTCTCTGCCTATCAGTTATTATTTTCTTTATCTTTCAGAGAAAAAACAAGATGTCTTCATCACGAAAACTGCAGCTGAAGGTAACCGTCTGTCTGTGTCTGTGTGTCTGTCTCTCTCTGTGTGTGTCTGTGTCTGTCTCTCTTCAGAATGTAGTAAATTAACACAGACCCCAAGAAGAAGGGATTATATTGTAGCATCAAAACTGAACAGGATTGTGGGGCTCTGTCTGTCTGTGTGTCTGTGTGTCTGTCTGTCTGTGTCTGTCTGTCTGTGTCTGTCTGTCTGTGTGTGTGTCTGTCTGTGTCTCTCTCTGTGTCTGTCTGTCTGTCTCTCTATGTCTGTCTGTGTGTCTGTGTATCTGTCTGTCTGCCTTTAATGAAGCTAAACTCTTTTCAGGAAACTAACACAGACACCAAGAAGAAGGGATTATATTGTAGCGTCAAACTGAACAGGATTGTGGGGCTCTGTCTGTCTGTCTGTCTGTCTGTCTGTCTGTCTGTCTGTCCACTTCTTGATAACCAAGTAAAACTAAAATGGTATGGACACTGGCGCCATTGTGGCTCTGACATGGAGCCAGCACCCCTTTGACATGTATGGAGGGGTCTGAGCCAAAATGGCCACCACAGTGTGCAGTTTCCTACCTCTATAGTCTAGAAGATTAAGGAAGTTGGAAGGAAACTGTAGCCATTGTGGCTCTGAGCAGCACGCGGCTCCCTTTTGTAATCCATAGAGAATCGGAGCCAAGATGGCGGCAGCAGTGCGCAGTTTCCTCTCTGTGTTCACAGTGCTGTGTCGACCCTGTCTCTCTCAGAGCCTGGCCCTCGCTATCGCGAAGTCTCTTGTGGCGGAGCAGGAAGTGATGCGGAGCCGTGAGAGGGAGCGCTTCCTGCAGGAGAACTGTGAGCTGCTGGAGACGGAGGGACTGGAAACGAGTGAAATACAAGTGAGCGTGTGTGTGCGTGTGTGTGTGCGTGTGTCTGTCTGTGTGAGTGTGTGTGTGTCAGGAAGTTGTTTTCCTCTCCTAATCCCTCTCTCTCTCTCTCTCTCTCTCTCCTCTCCTCTCCCTCTCTCCTCTCCTCTCTTCTCTCTCTCTCCTCCTCTCTCTCCTCTCCCCTCTCTCTCTCTCTCTCTCTCTCTCTCTCTCTCTCTCTCTCCTCTCTCCTCTCCTCTCCTCTCTCCTCTCCTCTCAGGATCTGTGTCGACGGCTGCACTCTCAGATTGATCTGATTGATGACGAACTCTACGACCTCCAGTTCAAAGTGAGCAAAGGAGCCAAAGAGGTGAGAGAGAGAGCAGCACAGCGTCACCTAGCGGGGGCCTCCGGCACTGCAGACAGGCACCGAGGGAGGAGAGAGATCGACAGAGAGACAGGGAGGGAGACAGGGAAGCGAAAGAGAGCACAGCAGCACAGCACAGCGCCACCTAGTGGGGGCCTCCAAAGAGAGACAGAGAGAGAGACAGAGAGAGAGACAGACAGACAGTATATTGATATGGTATTGGTATTAATGCAGGCTGATAGACAGATAGATAGCTCTTGTGTGTTTGATGCTGTGTGGCTCCTGTGCTGTCCTGTGATGATGATGATGTCGTGTCGCAGGTGGATGACCTCACTCAGAAGGTGCAGGAGCTGCGGGGGGGGCAGGTTCCAGAGGCCCGCTCTCCGCAGGGTGCGCATGTCGGCCGACGCCCTGCTGAGGGCACTGCTGGGAAACAAACACAAAGTCACCCTGGACTTGAGAGCCAGCCTGAAGCAAGTGAAGAAAGAGGAGGAGAGGGTGAGAGAGAGAGAGAGAGAGAGAGAGAGGGGGAGGGGGGAGAGGGGGGGGGGGAGAGGAGGGGAGAGAGGGGAGGGGAGAGAGAGGAGAGGGGGGGGAGGAGAGAGGGAGAGAGGAGGGAGGGAGAGGAGAGAGAGGAGAGAGGGGGGAGGGGGGGAGAGGGAGGAGAGGAGAGAGAGGAGGGGGAGGAGGGGAGAGAGAGAGAGAGGAGAGAGAGGAGAGGGGGAGGAGAGGAGGAGAGAGGGAGGGAGGAGAGGAGAGGGGAGGAGGGGAGAGAGGAGAGAGAGAGGGGGAGGAGGGAGAGGAGAGAGAGGGGGAGGGAGAGAGGAGGGGGAGAGGAGAGGAGAGAGGGGAGAGGGAGAGAGAGGAGAGGAGAGAGAGAGGAGGGGAGAGGAGAGGAGAGAGGAGAGGAGAGAGGGGAGAGGAGAGAGAGGGAGAGAGGAGAGAGAGAGAGGAGAGAGGAGAGAGAGGAGAGGAGAGAGAGAGGGAGAGGAGAGAGAGAGAGAGAGGGAGAGAGGAGATTTTATTTATATATATATATATATATATAGATAGATAGATAGATATAGATATATTTTTTTAAAATTATTTTCTTTGATTATTATTTATTTATTTTATCATTAACAGTACTATTTTCCCATCAATTTTATCACTTTTTTTTTTACTGTACTTTATAAATCAGTTTGTTTATATATATATGTATTCATGATGCATTGTATATATACATGTCTGTATTGTATAATTGCTTTGGCAACACCTGCTATTGTATGTCATGCCAATAAAGCACCATTGAATTGAATTGAATTGAGAGAGAGAGAGAGAGACAGAGGGAGAGAGGGAGACAGAGAGAGAAGAGAGGGGGCAGTATGCTAAGTAATGATCTTCAGTGGCAACGCAGGGCTGGGAATCAGACTCCCGCTGCCCAGCAGTGTGATCCAGTCCTGGTTTCACTGGGAGTTTAATAATCAGACACACCCTGAGCTTGTTAGCTAGACACACTGGGGGCTGATCAAGCTGGTAGCAGTAAAACCTGGACTGGATCACACTGCTGTGCGATAGGAGTCTGATTCCCAGCCCTTGTCTTAATTTTAAGTAGTTTGTCATTTTAAGTCTCTCCTCCCCTCTCTCTTCTCTTCTCTCTCTCCTCTCTCCTCTCTCCTCTCTCCTCTCTCCTCTCTCTCTCTCTCTCTCTCTCTCCCCCTCTCCTCCTCTCTCTCTCTCTCTCTCAGGAGCACAGGGATCTGGGTGATTGGAGGAAGAACATCGATGCGCTGTCTGGAATGGAGGGAAGGAAAAAGAAGTTTGAGACAACCGGCGGGATTGTGTGAGTGTGAGAGAGAGGAGAGGGAGGAGAGGAGAGAGGAGAGAGGAGAGAGGGGAGAGAGCAGAGAGGAGAGAGGAGAGAGGGGAGAGGAGAGAGAGGAGAGAGAGGAGAGCATTGTAAAGCACAGAGAGGTCTGGTAAAGCATAGGGAAGCATTGTAAAGCACAGAGAGGTCTGGTAAAGCATAGGGAAGCATTGTAAAGCACAGAGAGGTCTGGTAAAGCATAGGGAAGCATTGTAAAGCACAGAGAGGTCTGGTAAAGCATAGGGAAGCATTGTAAAGCACAGAGAGGTCTGGTAAAGCATAGGGAAGCATTGTAAAGCACAGAGAGGTCTGGTAAAGCATAGGGAAGCATTGTAAAAAGCACAGAGAGGTCTGGTAAAGCATAGGGAAGCATTGTAAAAGCACAGAGGTCTGGTAAAGCATAGGGAAGCATTGTAAAGCACAGAGAGGTCTGGTAAAGCATAGGGAAGCATTGAAACCCTTAGAAAAGTCTGGTAAAGCATATCCTCATTAGGGCTTGCACAGAGGTGCCTGGTTCAAGACATAGGGAATCATTGTAAAAAAACAGAGGTGTGGTAAACGCATGAGGAAGCAACCCCCGAACCCAGAGAAAGTCTGTAAAAAAAAATCTATCCTCCTGCATTGAATTCACTACACAGCTCCCAGAATAACTCTAGGAATCATTCTGTCTGTCTGTCTGAGAGTCTGTCTGTCTGTCCTGCATAGGAATTCAAACTGAAGCCCCCATAAAACTTTAATTTCCCTGTCTGTCCTCTTTAGTCCTGCACCTCCATTCACTACACTCCCAGAATAACTTCTGAATCTCATTCTGTCTGTCTGTCTGTCTGTCCTGAAAAAACTACACAGCTCCCAGAATAACCTCTGAACCTCCTGTCTGTCTGTCTGTCTGTCTGTCCTGCACCTCCATTCACTACACAGCTCCCAGAATAACTCTCTGAATCTCCCCTGTCTGTCTGTCTGTCTGTCTGTCCTGCA
>CM072714.1:1694000-1704478 GCA_036884735.1 Huso huso | reverse complement strand
ACCTTTTGGTGAGCCGCAAGGACCCGCACTGGGTAAGCTGGGGCCGATGTGCATGCTGGGAAGTTCAGGGACTGTTTGCCGATCTGCTGGGACACTGTCTTGGGGTCACTGAGCCCTGTCACGTCTTTGGGATGTGCCAGGAATATTTTGGCGAGCCGCTGGGACCTTGGGCTGGGCCCTGTCTTGCCACGCTGGGCAGGTGCTAGGGACTATTTGGCGACTGCTGGGACCCCTTGCAGGAGGTTGCTGGGCCTTATGCACGTGCTGGGTAGGTGCCAGGGACCATTTGTTAACCGCTGGGACCCATGGTATCGCTGGGGCCTGGCGGCGATGCTGTGGAGGTGCCAGGGACCATTTGGCTGACAACAAGGAACCCGTCTTGAACTCCCTGGGGCCTGTCGTTTGCTGGTGGCGCGGGGACCGTTTGGCGAAATGCTGGGACCCGCATGGGGTTACTTTCGTGTCGTGCTTGCGCTGGGGAGGTGCAGGGGCCGTTCGGACGCTGGGACCCCGCCTGGGTCGCTGGGGCCCATCGTCGCTGGAGATGTGCCATGGACAGTTTGGCAAGCGCTTGGACCACTTTCGCGAAGTCATCTTTTGGCCCGCCGCACGCTGGGGAGGTGCCAGGGACCATTTGGCGGATGCTGGGACCCCAAGGTCGCTGGGCCCAGTGTGCCTGCTGGGAGGTGTCAGAGAGCATTTGGTGAGCTGCAGGACCCCGGGCGATCGCTGGGCCCGATCCTCTGCTGAGGATGTGCTGGAGGGACCGTTTGGTGTGCCACTGGGACCCCAGCGAGACCGCTGGGGCCTGTCTTGCGATGCTGGTAAGGTGCCAGGGACCGTTTTGGTGAGCCGCTGGTACCCTGCGATGCGGTCACTGGGCCCAGTGCGTGAGCTGGGCGAAATAAATCCCTGGGGACGTGCCAGGAACCTTTTGGTGTGCCGCCAGGACCCCCAAAGTCGCTGGGGCCGATATTGCATGCTGGGGGAAGTTCAGGGACTGTTTGCTAAGCCGCTGGAACACTGTCTTGAGGTCACTGGGCCCTGTCTGCGCGCCAGGAGGTGCCAGGAATATTTTTGGCGAGCAGCTGGGACCCTGCGTGGGTTGCTCGTGTCTGTGCTTGCGCTGGGGGGGAACAGGGGGCCGTTCGGTGGTAGCTGGGACCCCGCACTGGGTGCATGGGGCCCATCGTGCAGCTGGATGTGCCATGGACAGTTTGGCAAGCCGCTTGGACCTTGCAGAAGTCGCTTTGGCCCTTGCCGCCGCTGGGGAGGTGCCAGGGACCATTTGGCGAGACGCTGGGGACCCCAAAGGGTCGCTGGGCCCAGTGTGCCTGCTGGGAGGTGTCAGAGAGCATTTGGTGAGCTGCTGGGACCCCGGGTGGTCGCTGGGCCCGTGCTTCTGCTGGGGATGTGCTAGGGACCGTTTGGTGTGCCACTGGGGACGGGGTCGCTGGGGCCTGTCTTGTGATGCTGGTAAGGTGCAGGGACCGTTTGGTGAGCCGCTGGTACCCTGCGTGCGGTCACTGGGCCCAGTGCGTGAGCTGGGCGGAAGTCGTCCACTGGGGCGTACCAGGAACTTTTGGTGTGCCGCAAGGACCCCTTGCCGGGTCGCTGGGGCCCGTGTGCATGCTGGGGAAGTTCAGGGACTGTTTGCTAAGCCGCTGGAACACTGTCTGCGGAGGTCACTGGGCCCTGTCGCGCATGCTGGGAGGTGCCAGGAATATTTTAAGCGAGTAGCTGGGACCCTGCGTGGGGTTGCTCGTGTCACGTGCTTGCGCTGGGGGGATGTGCCAGGGCCGTTTGGCGAGTAGCTGGGACCCGCACTGGGTCGCTGGGGCCATGCGTGCGCTGGGGATGTGCCATGGACAGTTTGGCAAGCCGCTTGGACCACCACTTGCGGGGTCGCTTTGGCCCGCGCACGCTGGGGAGGTGCCAGGGACCATTTGGCGAGACAGCTGGGACCAAAGAGGGTCGCTGGGCCCAGTGTGCCTGCTGGGAGGTGTCAGAGAGTATTTGGTGAGCTGCTGGGACCCGGGTGGTCGCTGGGCCCTGTGCTTCTGCTAGGGATGTGCTGGGGACCGTTTGGTGTGTGCCACTGGGACCCCGGCGGGGTCGATGGGGGCCTGTCGTGCTGGTGGGGTGCCAGGGACCCGTTTGGTGGCCGCTGGTACCCCTGCGTGCGGTCACTGGGCCCAGTGCGTGAGCTGGGTGAGGAGTGCGTCCACTGGGGGGCCTGGGAACACAGTGTGCCATAAAAAGGACCCCTTGCCCAGGGATGGCTGGGGCCCGATGTGCATGCTGGGGAAGTTCAGGGACTGTTGCTAGCCGCTGGAACACTGTGCGGGGGTCACTGGGCCCTGTCGCATGCACTGGGAGGTGCCAGGAGGAATATTTTGGCGAGCCGCTGGGACCCCACGTGGGGTTGCTCGTGTCGTGCGTGTGCTGGGAGTGTGCCAGGGACCGTTTAGCCGCTGGGACCCCGCTCTGTGTCGCTGGGGCCCATGCGCGTCGCTGGAGATGTGCCATGGACCATTTGGAGAGCCGCTGGGACCACTTGCGGGGTTGCTGGGGCCTGTGCGTGCGCTGGGGAGGTGCCAGGGACCATTTGGCGAGCAACTGGGACCCCACGGTGGGGTCGCTGGGCCCAGTGTGCCTGCTGGGGAGGTGTCAGGGCTATTTGGTGAGCTGCTGGGACCAGCGGGTGTCGCTGATCCCGTGCTTCTGCTGGGGATGTGCCAGGGACCATTTGGTGTGCCACTGGGACCCCTGGCGTGTGAGTCGCTGGGGCCTGTCGCGCGTGCTGGTGAGGTGCCAGGGACCCGTTGGTGAAAGCCTTGAGCCACTGGGACCCTGGATGGGGTCGCTGGCTGTCCGTCTTGTATGCTGGGGGCGTGCCAGGAACCTTTGGTGTGCCGCTGGGACCCCGTGTGCAGGTCGCTGGGGCCCCGTGGAACATGGAACATAAGAACATGGAAAGTTTACAAGCTGGGGCCATTCAGCCCATCTTGGCCTTGGTTGTTAATCAACAGTGATCCCAGATCTCATCAAGCAGCTTCTGGGAAGGATCCCAGGGTGTCATGCTTCAACAACATTACTGGGGTTGTTTCCTGAGCCTCTGGGATTCTCTGGGTAAACTGCCTCCTATTTTTTCTGTGGTGAATGCCAGGGACCTAATCTCTCATTTGGGACCCCTGGTCCTTTTTTCTTTGGTCAAAGTCGTGGGTTGACATTGTCCTTTTAGGATTTTGAATGTTTTTGAATCAGATCGCACTGGCGTAGTCTTCTTTGTTCATCTGGGAATAGATTCAATTCTTTTTGCCTGTCTGCTGGGACACTGTTAAACCAGGATAATTCTGGTGCGCTCTGCTGGGCACTCTTTCTAGAGCAGCAATATCCTTTTTTGTAACGAGGGTGCTGGGACCCACAGCGACTTCTGGGTGAGGTCTTACTAATGCATTGCTGGTTTTAACATTAGGCTGTGGATTTGCCAGGGACTTCTCACAATATATCCAAGCATCTTGTTAGCCTTTTATAGCTTCCCCATTGTCTAGGACCATTTTCTGAGTCAACTGGAACCTAGGTCTTTTCATAGTTCCTTCTGGGGCCTCACTATCTCCCATATGGGATTTATAATGAACATTTTTATTGGGCATGCTGGGACCCTTTTCTCTATTAAATTTCATTTTGCCATGTGTCTGCCCAATTTTGAATGCGGTCTAGATCATGCTGGGACCTTTGCTGCTTCAACAGTGTGCTGTGTCTCCTCTATTTTTGTGTCGTCTGGAAATTGGCGTTAAAGCTGGGCCCTTACTATGCCAGAATCTAAATCATTAATGTAGATTAGGAATTGCTGGACCTAATACTGATAGGTGTGGGACACCACTGGTTACACCTCCTCCATTTCGAGGTTTCTCCTCTAATCAGTACTTTCTGTTTTTTTCTACCTGTTAACCACCCCTAATCCATGCATGCAATTCCTTGAATCCTACTGCGTTCAGGGATTAATCTTTTACCGCTGGGACTTTGTCAAATTGTTTCTGGAAATCTAAATTGACCATGCTGTATGCTTGCCAGGGATCCATTTTCAATGTTGCATCCTCGAAAAAGTCAAGTAGGTTAGTTAGACATGATCTCCCTTTCCAGGGATCATTGGCTGTCACCCGGATATTTTACCATATAGGTAATTTTCCATTTGGATCTTATTATGTTTCCATAGTTTACATATTGGGAAGTCAGGCTTATTGGTCTGTAGTTACCTGGTTCAGTTTTGTCTCCTTTTGTGGATCGGGACCGTTTGCTATTTTCCAGTCCATCGGTGCAACCCTGTGTCAAGAGACTGCATGATCTTGGTTAGCGGCTTGTAAAGAACTTTTCATTTCTTTGAGTACTATTGGGAGGATCTCATCCGCCCCTGTTTGTTTATTTTAAGGGACCTAACCTTTTGCACTTGGGCCTCTGTTATGCTAGTGTCCATTATTTAAAACTGGATAGGAACAGGTCTACATGTGGGATGTTGTCCGTGTCCTCCTTTGTAAAAATCTGAAACGTAATCATTAGGTATATTTGCTATTTTTTTTCTTCATCTGGGACCCCATTTGTGTCTCTGGAACATTTAACCTCCCTCTTGGATGTTCTCTTGGTTACCATTTGGAAAAACATTTTGGAATTGGTTTTAGCCCCCTATTGCCTTTCTATCTCCTGGCCTTTCTAACTTCCTTTTTGACTTGTGTTTGCAGTTGGGACTCTTTCTGTGGGCCTTGTTTTGGTCCCTTTTGCGTGGGGAGGTGCCTTTTTTTTTTTCGCTGGGAATATTTTTTTAATTGATCTATTAAACCATTTTGGCCATTTTGTTTTAGATTTAGATTTTCTACTTTTGGGATGTAATTGTTTTGTGGTACTACATTTTTAAAAGACAGCCACCCTTTTTTCTGTGGATGTTTTCTCTTTTACTCAATCTACTTCTGTTAGTCTCTGTTTCATACCTTCATAGTTTGCTTTTCTAAAATTGTAAACCTTAGCTTTAGTCCATTACTTTTTGGGGTTTTAAAAATATTTCAAATGAGACCATGTTGTGGTCTGAGTTTGTAATGGCTCTCTGACCTCTGTTTTTAGTTATTCTGTCTTCATTATTTGAAAAGACTAAATCAAGGCATGCCTCCTCTAGTCGGTGCCTTGACAAATTGCGTTAGGAAGCAGTCATTTGTCATTTCCACCATTTCAATTTAGATCGATCGTCCCCCCCCATCGGGTTTTCCATTTTATACAGGGGAAGTTGAAATCCCCCATTAGTATGGCTTCTCCTTTTCACACGCATTTGGAATGTCAGGTACAACAGATTATTTTGCTCAGCGTCTGAATTTGGCGGTCTATAGCATGTCTATTATTATGCCCTTGAATTTGTGTCCCATTATTCTGGGACCATATTGATTCTGCATTATTTTTTGTCCTGATTTAAGGGAGGTGCCCAAGGCTATTTCTTATGTATAGCTGTCAGGCCTCTTTTGTCCTGCCTGTCTTTGGGACCCATGTGTGCGCCTGGGGATATTATATTCGTCTCCATCACTCAGACAACCCAAGTTTCTGTAACACCTTCGAAGCCGCTGGCTGGGTGCAGCGCCAAGTTCTAACATTTTGTTTCAGGGACTTTTGGCATTAAGATAAATACATTTAGGTGGTCTTACCTGAGTTGGGGCCCCTTGTTTTGATGGGGAGGTGCCTTTTTTTGTTTGGCCCTTTCTGGGACCCTGCGTGGGGTTGCTGAAGGATCCTTTTCTCGGGTAGATTGGTTCCCTTTCTGTTTGAGTGCAGTGGGACCCACCTGTATAGCTGGGGCCTTGTGTGCATGCTGGGGAAGTTCCAGGGACTGTTTGCTAAGCCGCTGGAACACTGTCTTGGGGTTCACTGGGCCCTTGTGCATGCTGGGGAGGTGCCAGGGACCATTTGGCGAGCCGCTGGGACCCAGCGTGGTGTCGCTGGGCCCCGTGCGTGTGCTGGGGTGGTGCCAGGGACCGTTTGGCGAGCCGCTGGGACCCAACGTGTAGGGTTGCTGGGGCCGTTGCGCTCTAGGGATGTGCCTGGGACCATTTGGGAACCGCTGGGTCCTCTGCGTGGTTGCTGGTGCCCGTGTGCATGCTGGAGGTTCCAGGGACTGGTTGCTGAGCAACTGGGACCCAGTCTTGTGGGCTACTGGGCCCTGTGCACGTTGCTGGGGTGTGCCTGGGACCATTTGGTGAGCTGCTGGGACCCCGTCGGTGTCTCTGGGGCCGTGCTTGGCGTGCTGTGGAGGTGCCAGGGACCATTTTGAGCAGCAAGGAACCTTCGGGCTCCCTGGGGCCTGTCGTTTGCTGGGGTGGCGACAGGGACGGTTTGGCGAGCCAGTGGGACCCTGCTTTGGGGTTGCTCGTGCTGTCGTGCTTGCGCTGGGGGAGGTGCCAGGGACCATTTGCGAGCCGCTGGGACCATGCACTGGGTCTCTGGGGCCATCTGGCGTGCGCTGGAATGTGCCATGGACAGTTTGGCAAGCCGCTGGGACCACTGTGAGAGTCGCTTTGGCCCATGCGTGCCGCTGGGGAGGTGTCAGAGTAGTATTTGAGCTGCTGGGACCCAGCATGGTCGCTGGACCCCGATGCTTCTGCTGGGGATGTGCTGGGGACCGTTTGGTGTGCCACTGGGACCCGGCTGGGTCGCTGGGGCCTGTGCGCGCGTGCTGGTGGTGCCAGGGACCGTTTGGTGAGCCGCTGGGACCCCGGCGTGCGGTCGCTGGGCCAGTCCAACTGGGCAGGTGCGTCCACTGGGGACGTACCAGGAATCATTTGGTGAGCCGCAGGACCCCCACTGGGGTCGCTGGGCCCGTGTGCATGCTGGGGACGATTCAGGGACTGTTGCCGAGCTGCTGGGACATTGTGCGGGGTCACTGGAGCCCTGTGCATGCTGGGGAGGTGCCAGGAATATTTTGGCGAGCCGCTGGGACCTTGGGGCTGCTGGGCCCTGTCCGCTGGGGAGGTGCTAGGGACTATTTGGCGAGCTGCTGGGACCCCTTGCAGGGGTTGCTGGGCCACGTCTTGGCTCTGCTGGGCAGGGACCAGGGACCATTTGGCAAGCCACTGGGACCCGTCTGGTGTCGTGGGGGGCTGGGGCCTGTCCAGCGTGCGCTGGGGAGGTGCCCAGGGACCGTTTGGCCGCTGGGACCCCGCGTGGGGTCGCTGGGGGGCCAGGTCATTGTGACCTGGGGGGTCACTGGGGACCGTTTGGCGAGGTGCTGGGACCATTTAGCGTGAGGTCGCTGGTGTCCGTGTACAGGCTGGGGATGTGCTAGGGATCATTTGGCCAAGCAGCTGGGACCCGCGTGGGGTGTGGCTGGGGCTCATCCGGCGTGCTGGGGAGGTGCCAGGGAAGGTTTGGCGAACCCCTGGGACCCCGCAGCGTGGTCGCTGGGGGCCTGTCGCGCGTACTGGGGAGGTGCCAGGGACCATTTGGCTTGCTGCTGGGACCTCGCGTGGGGTCGCCCGGTGTCCATCCATGCGCTGGGAGGTGCCAGGGAACGTTTGGCAAGCAGCTGGGACACGTGGGGTCGCTGGTGTCACAGGCGCGGCGCTGGGAGGCCAGGGATCATTTGGCGAGCAGCTGGGACCTTGCGTGTGGTCGCTGGGCCTGTGCGCTCGCTGGGGTCGTGCCAGGAGCGTTTGGTGAGTCACTGGGACCCGCACTGGGCTGCTGGGCCCTGTGCACGTGCCTGGTAGGTGGCAGGGACCATTTGGAGGCCGCTGGGATCTGGCGTGATTAATTGCTAGACCTTGTTGGCGTGCCTGGTAGGTGCCAAGGACCATTTGGCGAGCAGCTGGGGATCCCGTCTTGGTGTCGCTGGGGCCCCGTGTGGCGTGCTGTGGAGGTGCCAGGGATCATTTGGCGTGCAGTTGGGATCCGTGGCGGTGTCGCTGGGGCCAGTCCGCGCGCTGCTGGGGAGATGCCAGGGATCATTTGGCGAACGCTGGGACCCGTGCAGGGGTTGCTGGGCCCTGTGGGCGCGCTGGGAGGTGCCAGGGACAGTTTGGCGAGTCGCTTGGACCCAGCAAAGTCGCTGGGCCCCATCCCGTCATTGCTAGGGAGGTGCCAGGGACCGTTTGGCGAGGCCTGGGACCCCGCGTGGGTTGCTGGGGCCTGTTGCGTTCTGGGGAGGTGCCAGGGACCTTTTGGCGGCTGCTGGGACCTGTGGGGTTGCTGGTGCCTGTCTTGGCGCTGGGGAGGCCTAGGGATCATTTGCGAGCCACTGGGACCCGGTTGGTGGGTTGCTGGGCCTTGTGGACGTGCTGGGTGAGTGCCAGGGACCATTTGGTGAGCCGCTGGGACCCCGCACTGTGTCGCTGGGGCCCTTGTCTTGGCACACTGGGTGGAGTGCCAGGGACCATTTGGCGAGCACCAAAAGGGAACCCGTCTTGGGCTCCCTGGGGCCTGTCGTTTGCTGGGGTGGTGCCAGGGACGGTTTGGCGAGCCGCTGGGACCCTGCGTGGGGTTGCTCATCGTGGTTTCGTGCCGTTGCGCTGGGGAGGTGCCAGGGCTGTTGGCGAGCCGTTTGGGACCCTTGGACCACGGGTCGCTGGGGCCCGTGCCGGGACCATTTGCGCTGGGAAGGTGTGCCCCCATGGCCCATTTGGGCGAACCGTTGGGACCGCTGGGACCCGATGTGTCGCTCGTGGCCTCGTCCGCTGGGGCGTAGCGGGCTGGGAGCGTAAGGACCCCAGGGACCATTTGGTGAGCATGCTGGGACCCTGTTTGCTGAGCTCGCTGGCGGGGTCACTGGGCCTGTGCTGCTGGAGGTGCCAGGGACCATTTGGCGAGCCGCTGGGACCCTGCATGAGGAACCCGGGCTCCCTGGGGCCTGTGCGTTTGCTGGGTGGGTGCCAGGGACGGTTTGGCGAGCCGCTGGGACCCTGCGTGGGGTTGCTGGTGTCCGTGCTTGCGCTGGGAGGTGCCAGGGGCCGTTCGGCGAGCCACTGGGACCCCGCACTGGGCACTGGGGCCCATGCATGCGCTGGGGAGGTGCCATGGACAGTTTGGGACCCCTGGGACCACTCGCTGTGGAGATGTGCCAGGGACAGTTTGGCGAGCCCTTGACGCATGCTGTGCTTGGGAGGCCAGGGACTATTTGGCGAGCTGCTGGGACCCAAGGGTGAGTCGCTGGGCCCCGTGCTTCTGCTGGGGATGTGCCAGGGACCGTTTGGTGTGCCCGCTGGGACCCGGCGTGGGGTCGCTGGGTCCTGTGAGCTGGCGCGTGCTGGTGGTGCCAGGGACCGTTTGGTGAGCCGCTGGGACCCGGTCGTGCGGTCGCTGGGCCAGTGCGTGAGCTGGGCGATGTCGTCCACTGGGGGCGTACCTGGGAATCATTTGGCGAGCCTGCTGGATCCCTTTGGGGTCGCTGGGGCCTGTGCATGCTGGGGAAGTTCCAGGGACTGTTTGCCGAGCTGCTGGGACACTGTCACGGGGTCACTGGGCCCTGTGCGCATGCTGGGAGGTGCCAGGAATATTTTGGCGACCGCTGGGACTCCGCGCGGGGCTGCTGGGCCCTGTCTTGCGCTGGGGAGGTGCTGGGGACTGTTTGGCGGGCTGCTGGGACCCCTTGCCCAGGTTGCTGACCCCGATGCCGCGTGCTCGGTCTGTGCCAGGGACCATTTGGTGAGCCGCTGGGACCCCGCATGGTGTCGCTGGGGCCCGTCACGGCGTGCTGTGGAGGTGCCAGGGACCATTTGGCGAGCAGCAAGGAACCCGTGCGGGCTCCCTGGGGCCTGTGCGCATGCTGGGGAGGTGCCAGGGACCGTTTGGCGAAATGCTGGGACCCGCATGGGGTCTAGTGTCCGTCATTCGCTGGGTAGGTACCAGGGACCGTTTAGCGAGCTGCTGGGGCCAGCGTGGTGGCTAGTGTCCGTGTACAGGCTGGGAGGTGCTAGGGATCATATGGCCAGCAACTGGGACCCCGTGCGGTGTCGCTGGGGCTCATCCGCGTGCTGGGGAGACGCCAGGGAAGGTTTGGCGAACCCCTGGGACCCCACGCGTGGTCGCTGGGGCCTGTGCGCGCACTGGGGAGGTGCCAGGGACCGTTTGGCGTGCTGCTGGGACCTCGCGTGGGGTCGCTGGTGTCCATCCATGCGCTGGGGAGGGGCCAGGGAACGTTTGGCCAGCAGCTGGGACAGCGTGGGGGTCGCTAGTGTACGGGCGCGCGCTGGGGAGGAGCCAGGGATCATTTGGCGAGCAGCTGGGACCTTGCGTGAGGTCGCTGGGGCACGTGCGCTCGCTGGGGTCGTGCCAGGGAACGTTTGGTGAGTCACTGGGACCCCGCACTGGGCTGCTGGGCCCTGTGCGCACGCTGGGGAGGTGGCAGGGAGTGTTTGGCGAGCCGCTGGAACCCCGCATGGGGATTGCTGGGCCTTGTGCACGTGCCTGGTAGGTGCCAGGGACCATTTGGCGAGCCGCTGGGATCCCGT
>CM072714.1:1682020-1693500 GCA_036884735.1 Huso huso | reverse complement strand
CGATGAATCGCGATGCTTTCTTTACATGATGTGTCATAATAGAGGTCTGTATCGCTTGTGATAGGAGACCGCAGCATAAAGAACTACAGCTCCCAGCATGCCTCGCCATGGCCGCGGGTGCAGAGGCATGCTGGGAGCTGTAGTCCTATAGCCATTGCTGGACAGACTCACAGTCAAAGCATCGCAGACTCGGACACAGAGATAATAAACACAGTGTTTGCTATCGGGCGATTGCTGTGAGTTTTAAATTTTGTTTCGTTTTGCAAACATCATGAAAGGATTAAAAAACAATTATTTGACTCTCGCATCTCAATGCATCCATTCTTTGAAATATATAAAGTGATATTTGTGACTCACGCATGCCTCAAAATAGAACTTAAAACCGTTTGTTATTTTTTTTTTTTTTTTTTATAAAAAGTGCCCGTGTCGCCGCCATCCCACAATGCACGGCACTCGATAACGGAATTGTTCGTTGAACTCGGGATCGAGGGAGGTTCGGCGCACGCTTTTCTCCAAAGAGACTTCCAGAGACCAGGGGGGTGAACTCTGAATCATCAACAACTGCTGCTGCTGCTGCTGCAGAGTCACTTCCAATAGGAGCTCGTTTGTTTGACGTCTCATCCGAAGGACGGAGCACAAGGAGGTGAAGCGACCCGCTCAGGGTCACACACACACACACACAAACACAGTGAGTCAGTGGCTGAGCCGGGATTTGAACCTCCTGGTATCAAGCCCCTTTCTTTAACCGCTGAGCCACCAAGTCTCCTATATGTTATCAGATCTGAATCAAACTAAAATATCTTGTCTATCTATCTATCTATCTATCTATCTATCTATCTATCTATCTATCCTTGTGTGTGTGTGTGTGTGTGTGTGTGTGTGTCTCCATAGCTGTAGCCAAATTTCATTTTATCTGGTACTACCTCTCCTCCCTCCCTCCCTCTCTCCTCCCCCCCCCTCCCCTCTCCCCCTCCCCTCTCCTCCCCTCTCTCCTCTCTCTCTCCTCTCCTCTCTCTCTCCTCTCTCTCCTCTCCCTCTCTCCTCCTCTCCCTCTCTCCCTCTCCTCTCCTCTCCTCTCCTCTCCCCTTCTCTCTCTCACATCTTTCGGATCACCAGTGCTGTGGTCAGCACACCAGCGAGAAAGACCCCCACAGTTTGCCAAGTCGGGGTCCCGAAATAGGAGCGAATCCCCTCCTGAGAAGAGAACGAAAAGAAAGAGAAAGAAATAATTAAATTCATTAATGAATACAGCCTGGTAAAGACATACTGTGAAGCCCAGAGAGAGAGAGAGAGACATACGAGGGCTGGGAATCAGACTCCCGCTGCACAGCAGTGTGATCCAGTCCTGGTTTCACTGTGAGTTTAATAATCAGACACACCTGAGCTTGTTAGCTAGACACACTGGGGGCTGATCAAGCTGGTAGCAGTAAAACCTGGACTGGATCACACTGCTGTGCGATAGGAGTCTGATCCCCAGCCCTGTTGTGTCTGTGTCTCTCAGTCTCTCACCCAGCCTCTCTCTGTCTCTCTCTCTCTCTCTCTCTGTGTCTCACCCAGCCTCTCTCTCTCTCTCTCTCTCCTCTCCTCTCTCTGTGTCTCTCAGTCTCTCACCCAGCCTCTCTCTCTGAGTCTCTCATCCAGCCTCTCTCTCTGTGTCTCTCAGTCTCTCACCCAGCCTCTCTCTGTGTCTCTCTCAGTCTCTCACCCAGCCTCTCTCAGTCTCTCACCCAGCCTCTCTCTCTCTCTCTCTCTGTGTCTCACCCAGCTTCTCTGTCTCTCTCTCTCCTCTCCTCTCTCTCTGTGTCTCTCAGTCTCTCACCCAGCCTCTCTCTCTGAGTCTCTCACCCAGCCTCTCTCTGTGTCTCTCTCAGTCTCTCACCCAGCCTCTCTCTGTGTCTCTCTCAGTCTCTCACCCAGCCTCTCTCTCTCTCAGTCTCTCACCCAGCCTCTCTCTGTGTCTCTCTCAGTCTCTCACCCAGCTTCTCTCTGTGTCTCTCTCAGTCTCTCACCCAGCCCCTCTCTCCCTCTCTCTCTCTCTCTCTCTCTCTCACCCAGCCTCCTTGCTCCCTGATCCAGTTCAGGAGATGCTCTCTCAGGTAATCCAGCGTCCAGTCGATTATCAGCCGGATCATTTCAGGAATCTTCGTCACCAGAGCCTGGGAGAGAGAGAGGAAGAGAGGGAGGGAGAGAGGAAGAGAGGGAGGAAGAGAGGGAGGGAGAGACACACACAGAGGGAGGGAGAGACACACAGAGAGAGGAAGAGAGAGGAGAGTTTTACATTCCAACCTCTATCTATATGTATAATGTATACTCTACTTTGTAACAGCTTTGGCAATATACAGCACCTTTGAATTTGAGAGGAGAGGAGAGATCTCACCTTGATGACTAGTCTGCATGACAGGTAGAACAGTGCCACGACTCTCCCCCAGTTAAACTTCCCGTCAGAGAAGATCTGACAGGCGACCTGGATGAACACCTCCTTCGTGGGCTTGAGCTGGGGGCTGTCAATCATCCTGAGAGAGGAGGGGCCAGGATTAGCAGCAGTCTGTCAGAGTACTGTCTAAATATCCCACTGCTACCACCAATACACTGTGGCTTTCCTCTATAAAATCAATTAAAACCTCCAACCAATGACTGTATATCTCTGTCTAAATATCCCACTGCTCCCACCAATACACTGTGGCTTTCCTCTATAAAATCAATTAAAACCTCCAACCAATGACTGTATATCTCTGTCTAAATATCCCACTGCTACCACCATACACTGCACCTCTGTAAACTCAGCTAAAAATCTCCTTCAGCTAGTGACTATCAATCTACAGGGCTGGGAACCAGACTCCTACTGCACAGCAGTGTGATCCAGTCCTGGTTTCACTGGGAGTTTAATAATCAGACACACCCTGAGCTTGTTAGCTAGACACACTGGGGGCTGATCAAGCTGGTAGCAGTAAAACCTGGACTGGATCACACTGCTGTGCAATAGGAGTCTGATTCTGAGCCCTGAGGATCTCTGTATTGTATTGATTTCTGTATTGACACTCTCTCATAGGAAATCAGAGATGGGAATAAGACTAGAAACCAATCACACACACACACACACACACACACACAGGCAAACACACACACTGAGACACACACACACACACACACACACACACACACACTGAGACACACACACACACACACACACACACACACACACACACACACTGAGACACACACACACAGACACACACACACACACACACAGACACACACACACACACTGAGACACACACACACACACACACTGAGACACACACACACACACACACTGAGACACACACACACACACACACAGAGACACACACACACACACACACACACACACGCACACACACACACACACACACACACACACACACACTCACTGTTGAAGCTCTACATTGCCATCAAGTTCATCTCCAATCTTGCGCAGGCAGTCAGCCAATTGCTTTTGAGAGGAATCGCACACCGTGGCCCCGCCCAGGTCATCAGAGGTCACCGGAACACTCGCATGGCGAGAGACTCTGTCCTGAATAAAACTGAGAGAGAGAGAGAGAGAGAGAGAGAGAGAGAACACACATCAGGAAACTGGCTCCATTGTGGCTCTGACCAGGACTCTGCTCCCATTGTAATCTATGGAGGAGTTGGATCCAAGATGGCCGCCACTAAGTCCAGTTTCCTGCAGCCTTTCTTCATTTGTTAGAATGGATTAATAAAGCTAATAAGAGGTGAGAGAATGGATTTTAAAGATGGTCAGCGCTCCTTTAAAGGGAGGGGCCAGTGATCCTGTTAATAAAGCTAATAAGAGGTGAGAGAATGGATTTTATTTGTATTCAAATTGAAAATAATAATGAAACAGTTCATACTGGTCAGCTCTCTCAATAACACAGCTCCGTGTCTAAAATCTTCTGGCTCAAATTTCCTTAAAAAAAAAAAAAAAAAAAAAAAAAAAAAAAAAGCTAGATTTATTTGAGTAATTCTCTCTGCTATAAACAAACCTGTCTGGGTGAAGAACTACAGCTCCCATCATCCCTCACTGTTACTGCCGGTGCTGAGGCATGCTGGGAGCCGTAGTTCTCATTGCAGTTCGTTAGTCCTGTTCATTTGCAACAGTATTTTTTCTCAAGCGGGTGGATATCAATTACAACCAGCCTGGCCAGTGACATCATCCACCCCCCGTTGCCACGGCAGCACTTGGGGGGGGAAGTCGCTGGGATTTAAGACCAAAGCAAATGTGTTGAACATGTGACACACATAAGAACATAAGAAAGTTTACAAACGAGAGGAGGCCATTCAGCCCATCTTGCTCGCTTGGTTGTTAGTAGCTTATTGATCCCAGAACCTCATCAAGCAGCTTCTTGAAGGATCCCAGGGTGTCAGCTTCAACAACATTACTGGGGAGTTGGTTCCAGACCCTCACAATTCTCTGTGTAAAAAAAGTGCCTCCTATTTTCTGTTCTGAATGCCCCTTTATCTAATCTCCATTTGTAACCCCTGGTCCTCGTTTTTCAGGTCGAAAAAGTCCCCTGGGTTGACATTGTCAATACCTTTTAGGATTTTGAATGCTTGAATCAGATCTCTTCTTTGTTCAAGACTGAATAGATTCAATTATTTAAGCCTGTCTGCATACGACGTGCCTTTTAAACCCGGGATAATTCTGGTTGCTCTTCTTTGCACTCTTTCTAGAGCAGCAATATCCTTTTTGTAACGAGGTGACCAGAACTGCACACAATATTCTAGGTGAGGTCTTACTAATGCATTGTAAAGTTTTAACATTACTTCCCTTGATTTAAATTCAACACTTTTCACAATATATCCGAGCATCTTGTTAGCCTTTTTTATAGCTTCCCCACATTGTCTAGATGAAGACATTTCTGAGTCAACATAAACTCCTAGGTCTTTTTCATAGTTCCCTTCTTCAATTTCAGTATCTCCCATATGATATTTATAATGCACATTTTTATTGTGTACGGACAGACAGACAGACAGACAGACACCCCCTGGTACCCCCAGAATCCGATCTTCTCAACAGCTGGGGCTAAATAACGTTTCATGCCAACGATAAAATCTCTTCTGTAGACAGATTCAGGGCTGTGATTTCATAGGGGAAACCCTGAGAGAAGAAAAGTACCGTGTTGTCCAACTTTCATTAAAGCTACAGATACACACACACACACACACACACAGACACACAATCCTGTTCAGTTTGACGCTACAATATAATCCCTTCTTCTGTCTGTCTGCAGCTTTAATGAAACTAAACTCTTTTCAGAATGTAGTAAACTAACACAGACACCAAGAAGAAGGGATTATATTGTAGAGTCAAACTGAACAGGATTGTGGGGCTCTGTCTGTCTGTCTGTCTGTCTGTAGCTTTAATGAAACTAAACTCTTTTCAGAATGTAGTAAACTAACACAGACCCCAAGAAGAAGGGATTATATTGTAGCGTCAAACTGAACAGGATTGTGGGGCTCTGTCTGTCTGTCTGTCTGTCTGCAGCTTTAATGAAGCTAAACTCTTTTCAGAATGTAGTAAACTAACACAGACACCAATAGCAGCTATTATTATTATTATTATCATTATTATTTGTTTATTTAGCAGATGCCTTTATCCAAGGCGACTTACAGAGACTAGGGTGTGTGAACTATGCATCAGCTGCAGAGTCACTTACAACTACGTCTCACCCGAAAGACGGAGCACAAGGAGGTGGTGACTTGCTCAGGGTCACACAATGAGTCAGTGGCTGAGGTGGGATTTGAACCGGGAACCTCCTGCTTACAAGCCCTTTTCTTTAACCAGTCAAAACTGAACAGGATTGTGGGGCTCTGTCTGTCTCCAGCTTTAATGAAGCTAAACTCTTTTCAGAATGTAGTAAACTAACACAGACCCCAAGAAGAAGGGATTATATTGTAGCGTCAAACTGAACAGGATTGTGGGGCTCTGTCTGTCTGTCTGTCTGTCTGTCTGTCTGCAGCTTTAATGAAACTAAACTCTTTTCAGAATGTAGTAAACTAACACAGACACCAAGAAGAAGGGATTATATTGTAGAGTCAAAACTGAACAGGATTGTGGGGCTCTGTCTGTCTGTCTGTGTGTCTGTCTGTCTGCAGCTTTAATGAAGCTAAACTCTTTTCAGAATGTAGTAAACTAACACAGACCCCAAGAAGAAGGGATTATATTGTAGAGTCAAAACTGAACAGGATTGTGGGTCTGTCTGATGTCATTTAACACGGCTGTATTTAACATGTCCGCTTCATGTTTGTAAACAGATCGTATTAAGTGCTATTTTTTTCCATTTAAACTTTAAAAAAAAAAATACTCACAGTTCGAAGAAAATTGATCACTTCTGTTCGCTTGTGACGTGTCAATACAATTAGAACAGAAAAAACCGTCAAGCGAGTTTCGTTGCTGGTATATTTTTACAGTTTCGAGTCTATATAAAGCAATACAATTTTTTTTTAAGTGCATATATCATTCGACAATTCAAAATAATACTGTATATTACGGGTATCGATAAATTATCAAATTACAAAATCTCTTTTTTTGTTTCTTTCATTGTTTTAATATTTTTTTAAAAAAATATGTTCTTACCCGGATCGCCGGCTCCTGAATTCGCTGCCATGTTTCCGCCCGGTCTTGAAATTCTAATTTCCGCCCCGCGTCATGTGATCAGTGACGGAACCCTCCGTCAGGGTTTCATGACGTAGGCGGTGGGAAGTCGTGTGTATTTTTTTTTTTTTTTTTTTTTGTCGCTAGGCAGAAAATCAGACGAGAAAATTATGACGTCATTTTTTAATTTTATTTAACTGTCGGTTTATCCGTTTACAAATTATATAAAAGGAAGTATTATTATTTATTTCTTAGCTGACGCCCTTATCCAGGACGACTTACAATTGTTACAAGATATCACATTATTTTTTACATACAATTCCCCATTTATACAGTTGGGTTTTTACTGGAGCAATCTAGGTAAAGTACCTTGCTCAAGGGTACAGCAGCAGTGTCCCCCACCTGGGATTGAACCCACGACCCTCCGGTCAAGAGTCCAGAGCCCTAACCACTACTCCACACTGCTGCCATTATTATTATTATTATTATTATTATTATTATTATTATTATTATTATTATTATTATTATTATTATTATTATTATTATTTAGCAGACGCTTTTATCCAAAGCGACTTACAGAAATTAAACAAAATATATAAAAATGACAGTCTTAACTTAAAAAATAAAATTGAAAAATAAGGATATGGAGAGAGAGAGAGAGAGAGAGAGAGAGAGAGAGAGAGGGGAGGAGAGGGGAGGAGAGAGGAGGGAGGGGAGAGGAGAGAGGAGAGGGGAGAGGGGAGGGAGGAGAGAGAGGGGAGGGGAGAGGAGAGGAGAGAGGAGAGGAGAGAGAGGGGGAGAGGAGAGGAGAGAGGGAGGAGAGAGGGGGAGGGAGAGGAGAAAGAGAGAGCATCAAAATAAACGTATTTCACTTATATTTGGATAAAATTCACTATGTGATCGAAAAATGACAAACTCTGTTTTAGAGCAGGTGCGGTGACTGTTTATCGTGTTGATCAACATCTGACGTCACTAACTAATCAAATAACACGACACATAACGACAGGGCAGCCAGTGAACGCCTCCGCTTAACGCCGGCTCCCTCTCCAAGGGGCTCGGAGCTGCAACGCAGATTCACCGCCGATCGGAGCCAGCTGTGAGGACCCCCGAGACGCGGGGTCTCGATTAAAAACCACACTACAGTAATCGTTATTATTAGCGACTATATCTGATGAAAAAGAAGGAGATATCAGCCTACGAATAAGGGTTCATACGCTTTCTCGGCTGCCCCGCGGTTTAGCGAACCCCGCTTTGTAATAACGTCACGCTAAACCGCTTATCCGAACGGAAGCCGCTTGTGAAATGCGGTTTAAGCCGGACCGAGTTTATGCACATTTGAACAATTCTAGATCATAGTTCAGAGAACTAGACCCTTAATTGAACTGCCAATTAGCTTTTAACAAACACTTAAGGCTGGGTTCACACGATTCAGAGGGAGGCTACCAACGCACCAGTTGGTGACGTCACTCGCCTTATCCAGGGCGACTTACAATTGTTACAAGATATCACATTATTTTTACATACAATTCCCCATTTATACAGTTGGGTTTTTACTGGAGCAATCTAGGTAAAGTACCTTGCTCAAGGGTACAGCAGCAGTGTCCCCCACCTGGGATTGAACCCACAACCCTCCGGTCAAGAGTCCAGAGCCCTGACCACTACTCTACACTGCTGCCCTATAAAAACCAGTAAAATACAATACAATTAAAATACAATTATATAAATTACCAGTAAAAATACAATTTACCGTTTTGTTATTTGAAATAAATGATTCTTGTGTAGCTATAGCAGGAAATATCTAAATAACTAATAATGAAGCAGGTACGGTACCAGAAATAAACAGATCAGTAATCATAATGTAACAAACTCAGAGATTTGAACCCGTGTTTTGGTGCGGGGTCGCGGGCAGTGTTTCCTGAAAGCGGGCTGGTTAAATTGAGCGGGTCGTATCAACCAAGTCTCAGCGAACGGCTGTGATGTTTTAAAACTTTAATGGTGGCATTTGCAGACGCCTTTATCCAAGGCGACTTACAGAGGCTAGGGTGTGTGAACTATGCATCAGCTGCAGAGTCACTTACAACTACGTCTCACCCGAAAGACGGAGCACAAGGAGGTTAAGTGACTTGCTCAGGGTCACACAATGAGTCAGTGGCTGAGGTGGGATTTGAACCGGGGACCTCTTGGTTACAAGCCCTTTTCTTTAACCACTGGACCACACAGCCTCCTTTAAAATGATCTTGCTTGAAATTGTATCCGGTGCACAGCATCTCTCTATAACGCGATTCCCTCGTTATTGAGAATTCGTGCACTGCACTGACCCTCGTTTCTCGTTCAAACTTGCGGCCCAATCAGACGAATACAGCAAATCAGAGAGCTGTACGGGTGTGATTGACGTTCGCAATAACGTTTTATTTAAAAATGTCATTACAATAGAGAGAGAGAGAGAGAGAGAGAGAGAGAGAGAGAGAGAGAGAGAGGAGAGAGAGAGGGGAGGGAGGGGAGAGGGGAGGAGGGGAGAGGGAGAGGAGGAGAGAGGAGAGAGAGGAGAGATAGGAGAGATAGGAGAGATAGGAGAGAGAAGAGAGGGGAGAGGGGGGAGAGGGGAAGAGGGAGGAGAGAGAGAGAGGAGAGGAGGAGGGAGAGGAGGAGGAGAGAGGGGAGGGAGAGGGGAGGAGAGAGGAGAGGGAGAGAGGGAGAGGAGAGAGGAGAGGGAGAGGAGAGAGAGAGGAGAGGAGAGAGGGGAGAGGAGAGAGGAGAGGGGAGAGGAGGAGAGAGAGGGAGAGGAGAGAGGAGAGGGAGAGGAGAGAGGAGAGAGAGAGGAGAGAGAGGAGAGGAGAGAGGGAGAGAGGAGAGGAGAGGAGAGGAGAGGAGAGGAGAGAGAGGGGAGAGAGGAGAGGAGAGGGCATCAGAAGAGGAGAAGAGGGCCTCAAAATAAACGTATTTCACTTATATTTGAGCATCAAAAGAAACTTATCACTTACATTTGGATAAAATTCACTAGATGTGATCGAAAAATGACAAACTCTGTTTTAGAGCAGGTGCGGTGGCTTTTTATCGTGCTGATCAACATCTGACGTCACGAAGATGCTGCGGAATGATCTGTCGATCTGGGGCAGGTGTTGTGACTCTTGGTCTCCCGGTTGGTGGCGCTGTCATTGACAGAGCGTGTCTGGTTATACCGTCCCGCCAGGTTTGAAATCGTGGTACGGAACAGAAAAAAAAAGCCAGAATCGTTATGTTTCGTGTTTAGAAATCGCTCTTTCCTGCAGCGGTTTGGAGGACGGCTCTCAAACCCCAGAGCACTGGAGCTGACATTTCCAAAAGAGTTTTGAAGCAGACTTTGCTGTTCTAAGCGTAAAAAGCTGTCCGGATCTTAACACCAAAAGGAGAAACGACAGCTGAGTTATTTACACAATTAGAGTAGCAGGACGGGGGACGGGGGAGGCTGCCTTTTAGGAGCCCCGCTGTTTCAAGGGAGGGTTACACATTATCAGACTTTTATAAAGAATCTATAACGAAACTTATCAAAAAAAAAGAACACACTCACTGACGTACGCCGATTATTTAATAATTAACATTGACATGCATTTTTTTTTTTTTTAAATAAACAGCAGCTGAACGTAGAATACAACGTAAATAAATATAGTTCACGCGATTTTCCCAGCAACACACACGCACGCACTCAAATATGAATAAATAAATATTGCAAAATGCAAACACAGCCATTAGGACGCAATACTAATTTATGGTCCATCCTCGATTGGGATTGCTGGTAATTGCATCACCTTTTATTCTCGTAAATGCATTAACTAAACAAAGGTGACGTCATGGGAAAAAACAGCACAGTGTAATAAAGCATAAAGCATTGTAAAGCACAGAGAGGTCTGGTAAAGCATAGGGAAGCATTGTAAAGCACAGAGAGGTGTGGTAAAGCATAGGGAAGCATTGTAAAAGCACAGAGAGGTCTGGTAAAAAGCATAGGGAAGCATTGTAAAAGCAGAGAGGTCTGGTAAAGCATAGGGAAGCATTGTAAAAGCACAGAGGTCTGGTAAAGCATGGGAAGCATTTTAAAGCACAGAGAAGGTATAGTAAAAGCACAGGATGCATTGTAAAAGCACAGAGGTCTGGTAAAGCATAGGGGTCTGGTAAAGCATTGGAAGCATAAAAGCACAGAGGGTCTGGTAAAGCATAGGGAAGCATTGTAAAGCACAGAGGTATGGTCTGGTAAAGCATAGGGAGGTCTGGTAAGCATTGGAAGCATAAAGCACAGAGAGGTCTGGTAAAAGGAAGCATTGTAAAAGGAAAAGCATTGTAAAGCACAGAGGTCTGGTAAAAGCATAGGGAAGCATTGTAAAAGCACAGAGGGTCTGGTAAAGCATAGGGAAGCATTGTAAAGCACAGAGAGGTCTGGTAAAGCATAGGAAGCATTGTAAGCACAGAGGTCTGGTAACAGAGGGAATTGTAAGCACAGAGGTCTGGTAAAGCATAGGAAGCATTGTAAAAGCACAGAGGGTCTGGTAAAGCATAGGGAAGCATTGTAAAGCACAGAGGTATGGTAAAGCACAGGAAGCATTGTAAAGCACAGAGAGGTCTGGTAAAGCATAGGGAAGCATTGTAAAAGCACAGAGAGGTCTGGTAAAGCATAGGGAAGCATTGTAAAGCACAGAGAGTGTGGTAAAGCATAGGAAAGCATTGTAAAGCACATAGAGGTATGGTAAAGCACAGGGAAGCATTGTAAAGCACAGAGAGGTCTGGTAAAGCATAAGGAAGCATTGTAAAGCACAGAGAGGTCTGGTTTTTTAAAAAAAACACATGGTAAATGCATAACCTTAGGAAAAGTTTGATA
>CM072714.1:1669520-1677020 GCA_036884735.1 Huso huso | reverse complement strand
TATGCAAACACCCACGACTTACAGTGTGTGCGTCACGCATCGGGCTTTATTACACTTTGGGAAACTTTCATAAGTGCTTTAGAATGCTTCCCTATGCTTTACCAGACCTCCCTCTGCTTTACAATGCTTCCCTATGCTTTACCACACCTCTGTGCTTTACAATGCTTCCCTATGCTTTACCACACCTCTCTGTGCTTTACAATGCTTCCCTATGCTTTACCAGACCTCTCTGTGCTTTACAATGCTTCCCTATGCTTTACCAGACCTCTCTGTGCTTTACAATGCTTCCCTATGCTTTACCAGACCTCTCTGTGCTTACAATGCTTCCCTATGCTTTACCAGACCTCTCTGTGCTTTTACAATGCTTCCCTATGCTTTACCAGACCTCTCTGTGCTTTACAATGCTTCCCTGTGCTTTACCAGACCTCTCTGTGCTTTACAATGCTTCCCTGTGCTTTACCAGACCTCTCTGTGCTTTACAATGCTTCCCTATGCTTTACCAGACCTCTGTGCTTTACAATGCTTCCCTATGCTTTACCAGACCTCTCTGTGCTTTACAATGCTTCCCTATGCTTTACCAGACCTCTCTGTGCTTTACAATGCTTCCCTGTGCTTTACCAGACCTCTCTGTGCTTTACAATGCTTCCCTGTGCTTTACCAGACCTCTCTGTGCTTTACAATGCTTCCCTATGCTTTACCAGACCTCTCTGTGCTTTACAATGCTTCCCTATGCTTTACCAGACCTCTCTGTGCTTTACAATGTTTCCTTATGATTTACCAGACCTCCCTCTGCTTTACAATGCTTCCCTATGCTTTACCAGACCTCCCTCTGCTTTACAATGCTTCCCTATGCTTTACCACACCTCTCTGTGCTTTACAATGCTTCCCTATGCTTTCCAGACCTCTCTGTGCTTTACAATGCTTCCCTATGCTTTACCAGACCTCTCTGTGCTTTACAATGCTTCCCTATGCTTTACCAGACCTCTCTATGCTTTACAATGCTTCCCTGTGCTTTACCAGACCTCTCTGTGCTTTACAATGCTTCCCTATGCTTTACCAGACCTCTCTGTGCTTTACAATGCTTCTCTATGCTTTCCTATGCTTTATGATTTATTACACTGTGCTGTGTGTTTACTGTGGGTAACGTTTGAAGTTTCTTTTTGTTTGTATAAGAGATGTGTTTGTTTTAAGATTTCTTCTCCAGGCTTCCTGTGTTTTGCAATGGGAAACTGACATTTGAATAAGTTATACAGATAACGAGAATTACAGTGACTAATTGATGGTGATGACATCAAGAGAAATCCTAACCTGTTACTAATACCGTCTGAACACAGTGACAGCATGGTAAAGAACAGAGAGGTCTGGTAAAGCACAGGGAAGCATTGTAAAGCACAGAGAGGTCTGGTAAAGCATAGGGAAGCATTGTAAAGCACAGAGGTCTGGTAAAGCACAGGGAAGCATTGTAAAGCACAGAGAGGTCTGGTAAAGCATAGGGAAGCATTGTAAAGCACAGAGAGGTCTGGTAAAGCATAGGGAAGCATTGTAAAGCACAGAGAGGTCTGGTAAAGCATAGGGAAGCATTGTAAAGCACAGAGAGGTCTGGTAAAGCATAGGGAAGCATTGTAAAGCACAGAGAGGTCTGGTAAAGCATAGGGAAGCACTGTAAAGCACAGAGAGGTCTGGTAAAGCATAGGGAAGCATTGTAAAGGACAGAGAGGTCTGGTAAAGCATAGGGAAGCATTGTAAAAGCACAGAGGTCTGGTAAAGCATAGGAAGCATTGTAAAGCACAGAGAGGTCTGGTAAAGCATAGGGAAGCATTGTAAAGCACAGAGAGGTCTGGTAAAGCATAGGGAAGCATTGTAAAGTGCAGAGAGGTGTGGTAAAGCATATGGAAGCATTGTAAAGCACAGAGAGGTCTGCTAAAGCACAGGGAAGCATTGTAACTAGGCTTGGTCGCCCTCCTGTGGACGTGAGACGCATCGCACGATTACAATTTATTTTCCGTTGTATTTTTTTAAGCAAAACATGGTTTATGCTTTACCATGCTTTATTACACTTTGCTGTGCTTTTACTGTGGGACACGTTTATAAGGGTTTGTTTAGATTGTTTTTAATATGCTTTACCAGACCTCTCTGTGCTTTACAATGCTTCCCTTTGCTTTACCAGACCTCTCTGTGCTTTACAATGCTTCCCTATGCTTTTACCAGACCTCTGTTTTTTACAATGCTTCCCTATGCTTTACCAGACCTCTCTGTGCTTTACAATGCTTCCCTGCTTTTCACTGAACCTCTCTGTGCTTTACGACCTATGCTTCCCTCTGTTTTACCATGCCTCTGTGCTTACAATGCCTCTCTGTGCTTTACAATGCTTCCCTGTGCTTTTACCAGACCTCTGTGCTTACAATGCTTCCCTGTGCTTTAGACCTCTGTGCTTTACAATGCTTCCCACCTCTCTGTGCTTTACAATGCTTCCCTTACCAGACCTCTCTGTGCTTTTTATGCTTCCCTATGCTTTGCAGACCTCTGTGCTTTACAATGCTTCCCTATGCTTTACCACACCTCTCTGTGCTTTACAATGCTTCCCTGTGCTTTACCAGACCTCTCTGTTCTTTACCATGCTGTCACTGTGTTCAGACGGTATTAGTAACAGGTTAGGATTTCTCTTGAAGTCATTACCATTAATTAGTCACTGTAATTCTCGTTATCTGTATAACTTATTCAAATGTCAGTTTCCCATTGCAAAACACAGGAAGCCTGGAGTAGAAATCTTAAAACAAACACATCTCTTATACAAACAAAAAGAAACTTCAAACGTTACCCACAGTAAACACACAGCACAGTGTAATAAAGCATAAAGCATAGGAAAGCATAGAGAAGCATTGTAAAGCACAGAGAGGTCTGGTAAAGCACAGGGAAGCATTGTAAAGCATAGAGAGGTCTGGTAAAGCATAGGAAGCATTGTAAAGCACAGAGGTCTGGTAAAGCATAGGGAAGCATTGTAAAGCACAGAGAGGTCTGGTAAAACAGCATAGGAAGAGGTATTGTGTGCACAGAGAGGTCTGGTAAAAAGCATAGGAAGCATTGTAAAGCAGAGAGGTCTGGTAAGCATAGGAAGCATGTAAAGCACAGAGAGGTGTGGTAAAAGCATAGGGAAGCATTGTAAAAGCACAGAGGTCTGGTAAAGCATAGGAAGCATTGTAAAAGCACAGAGAGGTGTGGTAAAAGCATAGGGAAGCATTGTAAAGCACAGAGAGGTCTGGTGAAGCATAGGGAAGCATTGTAAAGCACAGAGAGGTCTGGTAAAGCATAGGGAAGCATTGCAAAAGCACAGAGGTCTGGTAATGCTCCAGCATTATAACTGAAATCGTCCGTATTTATCAAGATGAATCATTCTTTCTAGAGAATCACGATCGTGTATTACAGCGTTATGTGCATTAATCCGCCTGTTTGGTTTGTGTTTGAAGAAAGAGGACAGCGTTTATTGAAAAACGTTTTTGTTTCGTTTTTTAAAACAGTCTAAACTAACCCCAAGCCTAGTTCAGAGTTCAGAGTTTGTGTTCCTTAAAAAAAAAAGTCTTGTTTTATTTAACTGAAAACACTATGTAACACAATTTTTGTTCCTGGGTAGTAAGTGTTATTTCCTAATTGCTTATGCCTCAAAAGTATAGAAAATGGCTATTATTCCCACAGACTTTGCTTTTTGTGACCAGGACAGTGATATTTTGAAATTTACCTATTTCCAATGAGAAAACGGGTGAATTTGTGTCTTTTCGTTCACATAAAGTCAGAAAAAAACAACATATGAATCCAAATTAACATGTATTTATACTAAAGTAATACAAAAATGACTACAAAAGATTTAGAAGTGAGTAGTTTTCGAGATTTACGATTATACTGTAAATCACTTTCACGAATCAGCCCCCAAATGTAGTCTCCATCATGTTCTCGTTATACTGTCCTTGTTAGCGGCGTTCAAAGTCCAGTATATGCTGGTGGAAGCGCTCGCTTGCTCCTCCCGAGTACGCTCCCATGTTCTCCTTGAATTTATCAAGATGAGCATCAAGGATATGGACTTTGAGGGACATCCTACAGCCCATTGTGCCGTGTTCTTCACCAGAGTCTCAACCAGCTCCACATAGTTTCGGCCTTGTGATTGCCCAGGAAGCCCCGAACCACTGTGACAAAGCTGTTCCAAGCCGCTTTCTCCTTACTAGTGAGCTTCTTGGGAATTCATTGCACTCAGGATCTTCTTTATCTGTGGTCCGGCGAAGACACGGCTTTGACCTTTGTCTCAGACAACAGGAAGAAGTCTTGAAGGTACTTGAAGGCTGCCGACTCCTTATCTAGAGCTCTGACAAATTGTTTCATAAGGCCCAATTTGATGTGCAGTGGTGGCATCAGCACCTTCCGGGGGTCCACCAGTGGCTCCCACTTGACGTTGTTCCTCCCCACAAGAACTCGGTCCGGCTTGGAAGGGTCCACCATGCAGAAGTAGCAGTTGCTTGAGTGGTCAGTGGTTCCAGCCAAATTATTGGGATAGCGAACTTCATGGCTCTCTTTTCCCTCTCTACCATCCTACAAAATACATTTATTTCACCCATGACAAATGTGTAGAGATTCTCGCAACATTTTCATATATGATATATTTTTCAATAACATTGAAAATTGTAAAACATTTTAAAATTAAAAACTTTTACAATTTTAAAATTTTAACAAATTTTATAACATAAAATTCCGAGCAACAATTGTCCATCTTACCTTCCAGAGTTTTTTTGCAGTGCTACGCAGGTGAAATGAGGTGCCCAGGGGTTTGTCTTGATCCACGACAGGCATGCGAAATATGCCTTTGTAGGCCTCACACATCTTAGCAGATGCTTCCACGGGACCTTTTTTTTTTTGTCTTGATAAATTGGCCGCAGACATAGCAAAATGCGTCTGCCGGATGCTTGCAGCCTCTTGATGCCATCTCAGAAAAATACAGATATGTATCCACTTAGGCAGCTGGAACTAAACTGAACTGGTGGGCTTAAGGCCCTGTATTTATACTACTATTTATATTACTGGAAAGTTCTAAAAGTTCTAGAAGTTACTCCAAGTTTACTCAGCACTGAATCTATCTGGAATGTTCTGGAAAATAGGTAAATTTCAAAATATCACTGTCCTGGTCTCAAAAGCAAAGTTTGTGGGGAATAATAGCCATTTTCTATACTTTGAGGCATAAGCAATTAGGAAATAACACTTACTACCCACCAAAAAAAAAAAAAAAATTGTTACACGGTGAAATCGGTCAGGCAGTGGCGTCAATTGGGCGCCTGTGATTACCCACAATCCCCGCTGCAAGTCAACCCTGGACGTCTCTCTCTCTCTCCACTCTCGCCATCTGTCTGGTCTGAGAGGATTAGAATTTATTGTAAATTCAGTGACTAGAAGTCTTTCTCAGGGTCTTCAGTGTGAATTAATTGACTAACGACTAGAAGTCTTTCTCAGGGTCTTCAGTGTGAATTCAATGACTAACGACTAGAAGTCTTTCTCAGTGTCTTCAGTGTGAATTCAATGACTAACGACTAGAAGTCTTTCTCAGGGTCTTCAGTGTGAATTCAATGACTAACGACTAGAAGTCTTTCTCAGCGTCTTCAGTGTGAATTCAATGACTAACGACTAGAAGTCTTTCTCAGGGTCTTCAGTGTGAATTCAATGACTAACGACTAAGTCTTTCTCTGTGTCTTCAGTGTGAATTCAATGACTAACGACTAGGAAGTCTTTCTCTGTGTCTTCAGTGTGAATTCAATGACTAACACTAAGTCTTTCTCAGGGTCTTCAGAGTGAATTCAATGACTAACGACTAGAAGTCTTTCTCAGGGTCTTCAGTGTGAATTCAATGACTAACGACTAGAAGTCTTTCTCAGGGTCTTCAGTGTGAATTCAATGACTAACGACTAGAAGTCTTTCTCAGTGTCTTCAGTGTGAATTCAATGTGAATTCGCAGGCGCCCGGCCAGACCACAGGGGGCGCTGGTGAGCCAAGGACACCCTGGCCGACCTAACCTGATAGCCTTTGCTAGCCCATTCCACCCCTCCTCTCTCTGTGTGCAGACGTGTCTCGCTCCTCTGTCCCCTCTCTGTGTGCAGACGTGTCTCGCTCCTCTGTCTCCTCCCTTCTCTTCCACACCGTGTGTCTCTGCTCCTGGTTTCTGTGCTTCAAGACCCCCTCCCTCCCTGCCTCCCAAATCTTCTTTGTTCTTGGCTAATTGAATTCAGATCCTTCCACCTGGCCCCCGACCCTGTTCCGTTAAGCCCAGCTGGGATTAGTCTGGTTCGTCTTCGCTGTGTGATATTTGGTTTTGGTTTTAATGGATTGAAGGATTCTTCCTGTGATTATAATCTGTTAGTCGGGATTAAGAGAGAGAGAGAGAGAGAGAGAGAGGAGACTATATATCCCTCTCAGTCCCTCCTCAGCTCTAACCACTAGAGCCAGCCTCCCTCCCAGTCCCTCCTCAGCTCTAACCACTAGAGCCAGCCTCCCTCCCAGTCCCTCCTCAGCTCTAACCACTAGATCCAGCCTCCCTCCCTCCCAGTCCCTCCTCAGCTCTAACCACTAGAGACAGCCTCCCTCCCAGTCCCCTTCTCAGCTGGAACCATTAGAGCCAGCCTCCCTCCCAGTCCACACACACACACACACAGACACACACACACAGACACACAGACACACACACACACACACACACGCACAGACACACACACACAGACACACACACACACACACACACACAGACACACACACTGAAAGCCAGGCAGGTCATTAAACCGTGTTTTTATTTTCTCTATGAATTCAATCGGATCAATTGAAACAAATGCGTTTGACCTGCAATTCAGCGTACAGTACAGCCGTGTGCAAACCTATGAGAACAGCCCCGTATCGGCTTCTGCCGTTTTGATTTGTTGTGCGTCTGAAATCAAACCGCTGGAACAGCCAATCAACGAGCAGACTAGCGGGGTCTGATTCAATCGAAAGCAATTCAAACGCGGGAGACCGCGGTGCGTGCGGAGATCATTCTCACGGAATCTGACCAACAGCCAATGATCATCAAAGCGATCTCTCGAACCGCCCATTGGCTAAATAGGTCCGAACCCGCCCAGTGTTTTTTAAGACGCTGTTTACCTTAATTCAAGCACAAAGCGGTCTAGCATTTTCACACGTGAGTGTGTTTCTACAGCGCGGATTACTGATAGGAAATTGAGACTCTCACACCCAGAGGTGTTTTCATGCAGGCGGGTCGATCAAGGATAGAAATCACAAATCTCGGGGTGTTCTGAGAAAGTTGCACACAAAAAAAATGGGAACACAGGACTGCACCTCCCAGAAGGACACGGGCTGAAAAGCCCTAATTTGTTAATTATTTGATTAGTTCGTTATAATGTGTTTTGTTAATTATCACCCGCACCTGGTAATTGTTGTAAGGCGTGCAGCCAGCCTGCTTTTGGGCGTTTGTGTAAAAACACG
>CM072714.1:1638248-1669020 GCA_036884735.1 Huso huso | reverse complement strand
CGCCGCTCAAAATAAAAACAGCATTACTAATAATCCTCATATTATTATTACGCGTCGGTCACATCGTATTCAAAATAATAATACAAATAACGTAACACGTTGGATTATAATTCTATTTCCAAATCACAGTCGTCCCCCTCTCTCTCTCTCTCTCTCTCTCTCTCCCTGTTCAAATCTCCTCCTCCCTCTCTCTCCTCTCCTCCTCTCTCACCCTCTCTCTCCCTGTTCAAATCTCTCCTCTCGCCCCTGTTCAACCTCCTCCTCTCCTCCCCCAATCAAATCTCTCCTCTCTCTCCCTGTCTAAATCTCCTCTCGGCTCCCCATTCAAATCTCCTCTCCTCCTGCTCCCTGTTCAACCTCCTCTCGCTCCCCTGTTCAACCCTCCTCTCCCCTCCCCTGTTCAAACCCTCCTCCCCCCTCCCTGTTCACCCTCCCTCCTCTCTCTCTCGTCTCCCTCGTTCAAATCTCTCTCTCATGATTTTTTTTCTCTCGTTCAAATAGACACCCCAGATTCAGTCAATTCCGTACCCTTTTCCCGACGCACAGATTATCCGTCGGCCTGGTTTAAAAGGCCGCCCCTTTTCTCTTCGATATGATCGTATCCAAGCATCCGCCGAGTCGTTATTTGTTTCCTAAATTCTGGGTTCAATTCGTATAGCGATTTTGTTTTCGCTTTCTATTTAGAGAGAAGAAAAGACGCGATGCCGTCACTCGCTGTCTCTCGCTCTGTCTCTTTTTCTATCTAGAGAAACGTGCATTGAAAATGAGTTGGAGACAGAGAGAGAGAGAGAGAGAGAGAGAGAGAGAGAGAGAGAGAGAGAGAGAGAGAGATCACTCATTAAAAGTGTCCCACATAAGCACAGAGAGGTCTGGTAAAGCATAGGGAAGCATTGTAAAGCACAGACAGGTGTGGTAAAGCATAGGGAAACATGTAAGCACAGAGAGGTCTGGTAAAGCATAGGGAAGCATTGTAAAACAGAGAGGTCTGGTAGCATAGGAAGCATTGTAAAGCACAGAGAGGTCTGGTAGTTGGGAAGCATTGTAAAGCACAGAGAGGTCTGTGTGTGCTACAGGGTTACTGTGTGCTACAGAGAGGTGGTAAAGAGGGAAGCATTGTAGCACAGAGAGTCTGGTAGCAGAGGGGAAGCATTGTAAAGCACAGAGAGGTCTGGCAAAGCACAGGGAAGCTACTGTAAAGCATGAGAGGTATGGTATAAAGCATAGGAAGATTGTAAAGCACAGAGAGGTCTGGCAGTTATAGGGAAGCATTGTGTTGCCAGAGGTCTGGTGCTATAGGGGAGCATTGTGTGCTGGGCTGGTGAGAGGTCTGGTAAAGCATAGGAAGACTAAAGCACAGAGAGGTCTGGTAAAGCATAGGAAGCATTGCAAAGCACAGAGATAATCATAAAGCTATTAGGAAGCATTGTAAAGCACAGAGAGGTCTGGTAAAGCCTTCCTCAATCAATCTCTCTGAGATCTCTCAGAACCGTTCAAACTGCTAATTCAGACTGAAAGATTCCTAGAAATAAACCTGCCTTTCTCTCTGTCCGTAGTTATTGTATTGTGAATCGGACTACAGCTCCCAGCATGCCTCTGCACCCGCGGCCATGGCGAGGGATGCTGGGAGCTGTAGTTCTTTAACTCTAGAGCTCTGCTGTGGTCTTGTATCACAATACAAATCATTTCAACACGTCGATTCAGCTGCCTGCTGTAGTTAACGTATTGAAAAAAAAATGCAATGAAATTGTAATCTTTAAAATCCATTCTCTCACCTCTTATTAGCTTTATTAACAGGATCACTGGCCCCTCCCTTTAAAGGAGCGCTGACCATCTTTAAAATCCATTCTCTCACCTCTTATTAGCTTTATTAACAGGATCACCGACCCCTCCCTTTAAAGGAGCGCTGACCATCTTTAAAATCCATTCTCTCACCTCTTATTAGCTTTATTAACAGGATTGCTGACCCTCCCTTTAAAGGAGCGCTGACCATCTTTAAAATCCATTCTCTCACCACTTATTAGCTTTATTAACAGGATCATGGCCCCTCCCTTTAAAGGAGCGCTGACCATCTTTAAAATCCATTCTCTCACCTCTTATTAGCTTTATTAACAGGATCTTTGACCCTCCCTTTAAAGGAGCGCTGACCATCTTTAAAATCCATTCTCTCACCTCTTATTAGCTTTATTAACAGGATCGCTGGCCCTCCCTTTAAAGGAGCGCTGACCATCTTTAAATCCATTCTCTCACCTCTTATTAGCTTTATTAACAGGATCACTGGCCTCCCTTAAAGGAGCGTGACCATCTTTAAAATCCATTCTCTCACCTCTTATTAGCTTTATTAACAGGATCACCGCCCCTCCCTTTAAAGGAGCATGGACCATCTTTAAAATCCATTCTCTCACCTCTTATTAGCTTTATTAACAGGATCACCGGCCCTCCCTTTAAAGGAGCGCTGACCATCTTAAAATCCATCTCTCACCTCTTATTAGCTTTATTAACAGGATCACCGGCCCTCCTTTAAAGGAGCGCTGACCATCTTTAAAATCCACTCTCTCACCTCTTATTAGCTTTATTAACAGGATCACCGACCCCTCCCTTTAAAGGAGCGCTGACCATCTTTAAAATCCATTCTCTCACCTCTTATTAGCTTTATTAACAGGATCACCGACCCTCCTTTAAAGGAGCGCTGACCATCTTTAAAATCCATTCTCTCACCTCTTATTAGCTTTTATTAACAGGATCACCGCCCCTCCCTTTAAAGGAGCGCTGACCATCTTTAAAATCCATTCTCTCACCTCTTATTAGCTTTATTAACAGGATCACTGACCCTCCCTTTAAAGGAGCGCTGACCATCTTTAAAATCCATTCTCTCACCTCTTATTAGCTTTATTAACAGGATCACTGACCCTCCCTTTAAAGGAGCGCTGACCATCTTTAAAATCCATTCTCTCACCCACTTATTAGCTTTATTAACAGGATCACCGGCCCTCCCTTTAAAGGAGGCATGACCATCTTTAAAAATCCATTCTCTCACCTCTTATTAGCTTTATTAACAGGATCGCTGCCCCTCCCTTTAAAGGAGCGCTGACCATCTTTAAAATCCATTCTCTCACCTCTTATTAGCTTTATTAACAGGATCGCTGGCCCCCTCCCTTTAAAGGAGCGCTGACCATCTTTAAAATCCATTCTCTCACCCTCTTATTAGCTTTATTAACAGGATCACTGGCCCCTCCCTTTAACGGAGCGCTGACCATCTTTAAATCCATTCTCTCACCTCTTATTAGCTTTATTAACAGGATCACCGGCCCCTCCCTTTAAAGGAGCGCTGACCATCTTTAAAATCCATTCTCTCACCTCTTATTAGCTTTATTAACAGGATCACCGCCCTCCCTTTAAAGGAGCACTGACCATCTTTTAAATCCACTCTCTCTCCCCTCTTATTAGCTTTATTAACATGATCACTGACCCCTCCCTTTAAAGGAGCGCTTGACCATCTTTAAAATCCATTCTCTCACCTCTTATTAGCTTTATTAACAGGATCACTGACCCTCCCTTTAAAGGAGCGCTGACCATCTTTAAAATCCATTCTCTCACCTCTTATTAGCTTTATTAACAGGATCACTGGCCCTCCTTTAAAAGGGCTGACCATCTTTAAAATCCATTCTCTCCCTCTTATTAGCTTTATTAACAGGATCGCTGGCCCTCCCTTTAAAGGAGCACTGACCATCTTTAAAATCCATTCTTCCCCTCTTATTAGCTTTATTAACAGGATCACTGACCCCTCCCTTTAAAGGAGCGCTGACCATCTTTAAAATCCATTCTCTCACCTCTTATTAGCTTTATTAACAGGATCACTGGCCCTCCTTTAGAGGAGTTGACCATCTTTAAAATCCATTCTCTCACCTCTTATTAGCTTTATTAACAGGATCACTGGCCCCTCCCTTTAAAGGAGCGCTGACCATCTTTAAAATCCATTATCTCACCTCTTATTAGCTTTATTAACAGGATCACTGGCCCCTCCCTTTAGAGGAGCGTTGACCATCTTTAAAATCCATTCTCTCACCTCTTATTAGCTTTATTAACAGGATCACTCGCCCCTCCCTTTAAAGGAGCGCTGACCATCTTTAAAATCCATTCTCTCCCCTCTTATTAGCTTTATTAACAGGATCGCTGGCCCCTCCCTTTAAAGGAGCACTGACCATCTTTAAAATCCATTCTCTCCCCTTATTAGCTTTATTAACAGGATCACTGACCCCTCCCTTTAAAGGAGCTGACCATCTTTAAAACCATTCTCTCACCTCTTATTAGCTTTATTAACAGGATCACTGGCCCCTCCCTTTAGAGGAGCGTTGACCATCTTTAAAATCCATTCTCTCACCTCTTATTAGCTTTATTAACAGGATCGCTGGCCCCTCCCTTTAAAGGAGCGCTGACCATCTTTAAAATCCATTCTCTCCCCTCTTATTAGCTTTATTAACAGGATCACTGACCCTCCCTTTAAAGGGCGCTGACCATCTTTAAAATCCATTCTCTCACCTCTTATTAGCTTTTATTAACAGGATCACTGAACCTCCCTTTAAAGGAGCGCTGACCATCTTTAAAATCCATTCTCTCACCTCTTATTAGCTTTATTAACAGGATCACTGAACCCTCCCTTTAAAGGAGCGCTGACCATCTTTAAAATCCATTCTCTCACCTCTTATTAGCTTTATTAACAGGATCATGACCCCTCCCTTTAAAGGAGCGCTGACCATCTTTAAAATCCATTCTCTCACCTCTTATTAGCTTTATTAACAGGATCACTGACCCTCCCTTTAAAGGGAGCGCTGACCATCTTTAAAATCCATTCTCTCACCTCTTATTAGCTTTATTAACAGGATCACTGGCCCTCCCTTTAAAGGAGCGCTGACCATCTTTAAAATCCATTCTTCACCTTATTAGCTTTATTAACAGGATCACTGGCCCTCCCTTTAAAGGAGCGCTGACCATCTTTAAAATCCATTCTCTCACCTCTTATTATCTTTATTAACAGGATCACTGACCCCTCCCTTTAAAGGAGCGCTGACCATCTTTAAAATCCATTCTCTCACCTCTTATTAGCTTTATTAACAGGATCACTGGCCTCCCTTTAAAGGAGCGCTGACCATCTTTAAAATCCATTCTCTCCCCTCTTATTAGCTTTATTAACAGGATCACTGACCCCTCCCTTTAAAGGAGCGCTGACCATCTTTAAAATCCATTCTCTCACCTCTTATTAGCTTTATTAACAGGATCACTGGCCCCTCCCTTTAAAGGAGCGCTGACCATCTTTAAAATCCATTCTCTCACCTCTTATTAGCTTTATTAACAGGATCACTGGCCCCCTCCCTTTAAAGGAGCGCTGACCATCTTTTAAAATCCATTCTCTCACCTCTTATTAGCTTTATTAACAGGATCACTGGCCCCTCCCTTTAAAGGAGCGCTGACCATCTTTAAAATCCATTCTCTCACCTCTTATTAGCTTTATTAACAGGATCACTGGCCCCCCTTTAAAGGAGCGCTGACCATCTTTAAAATCCATTCTCTCACCTCTTATTATCTTTATTAACAGGATCACTGACCCTCCCTTAAAGGAGCGCTGACCATCTTTAAAATCCATTCTCTCACCTCTTATTAGCTTTTTATTAACAGGATCACTGGCCCCTCCCTTTAAAGGAGCGCTTTGACCATCTTTAAAATCCATTCTCTCACCTCTTATTAGCTTTATTAACAGGATCACTGGCCCTCCCTTTAAAGGAGCGCTGACCATCTTTAAAATCCATTCTCTCACCTCTTATTAGCTTTATTAACAGGATCACTGGCCCCTCCCTTTAAAGGAGCGTTGACCATCTTTAAAATCCATTCTCTCACCTCTTATTAGCTTTATTAACAGGATCACTGGCCCCTCCCTTTAAAGGAGCGCTGACCATCTTTAAAATCCATTCTCTCACCTCTTATTATCTTTATTAACAGGATCACTGACCCCTCCCTTTAAAGGAGCGCTGACCATCTTTAAAATCCATTCTCTCACCTCTTATTAGCTTTATTAACAGGATCGCCGGCCCCTCCCTTTAAAGGAGCGCTGACCATCTTTAAAATCCATTCTCTCCCCTCTTATTAGCTTCATTAACATCATAAAACACAATAAATCTCACAGCAACATATTTTCATCCATGAAAGTTTATTTTTTTTAATTTTGTTTTTTATGATATATAATTCAATTACAAAACACACAGTTTTCCCTGAAAAAAATAAATAAAACAAACTAGTAGAAACCCACATTGAAAATTTTTAAAAAATAAAATAAAAATGAAAAAAAAGGCACGACTGACAGTTTGAGTTCAGTGGTTGATTTTCCCCCAAAAGTACAAAGTCTGATATAAAACAAGTTAGCGATACAGACTTCTATCGAGACACAGTGAATCGCCCAGCGCTGGCTATAGGACTACAGCTCCCAGCCTGGCTATGGGACTACAGCTCCCAGCATGCCTCTGCACCCGCGCCATGGCGAGGGATGCTGGGAGCTGTAGTTTAACTCTAGAGCTCTGCTGTGGTCTTGTATCACAATACAAATCATTTCAACACGTCAATTCAGCTGCCTGCCCTAGAGACTCGTGTCGGTTCATTTATATTAGCGACAGCGCCATCTAGTGCACGGCTAGGGCACTGCCGGCAATCCCACGTGTCAGATCACTAGGGGGCGCTGTCTCTTCTGTACAGACACTGGCTGTGTTACACCACGGCAGGCAGCTGAATCAGCGTGTTGAAATTTGGCCAGGATACAAGACCACAGCAGAGTTTCGGTTAAAGAACTTACAGCTCCCAGCATCCTAACTGAGGCCATGGGTGCGGCTCCTGAACTCAGAGGCATGCTGGGAGCTGTAGTCCCACTGCTTCTTTACCAATGTCACGATCAGGTTGTCTCCGATTCACTGTGTCTCAACGATGAATCGAGAGGGCATGCTTTCTGTTTTACATGATGTGTGTCATGAATAGAGGTCTGTATCGCCAGATAGGGAGACGGGAGGCATAGAACTACAGCTCCCAGCATGCCTCACCATGGCAGCGGGTGCAGAGGCATGCTAGGGAGCTGTAGTCCATAGCCATGGGCTGGACAGACTCACAGTCAAAAGCATGGCGGCGGGTGCAGACTCAGACTCACAGTCAAAAGCATGCATGACTCAGACACGAGATAATAAACACAGTGTTTGCTATCAGGGGCGATTGCTGTGAGTTTAACATTTTGTTTCGCTTTTGCAAACATCATGAAAGGATTAAAAAACAATTATTTGACTCGCATCTCAATGCATCCATTTGTTGAAATATATAAAGTGATATTTGTGACTCACGCATGCCTCAAAATAGAACTTAAAACCGTTTGTTATTTTTTTTTTTCTTTTTTTTTATATAAAAAGTGCCCGTGTCGCCGCCATCCCACAATGCACGGCATCGATAACGGAATTGTTCGTTGAACTCGGGATCGAGGGAGGTTCGGCGCACGCTTTTCTCCAAAGAGACTTCCAGAGACCAGGGGGGTGAACTCTGCATCATCAACAACTGCTGCTGCTGCTGCTGAGTCACTTCAATAGGAGCTCGTTTGTTTGGCGCCCTCATCGGGCGGAGCACAAGGAGGTGAAGCGACCCGCTCAGGGTCACACACACACACACACACACACGGGGGAGTCAGTGGCTGAGCCGGGATTTGAACCTCCTGGTATCAAGCCCTTTCTTTAACCGCTGAGCCACCAAGTCTCCTATATGTTATCAGATCTGAATCAAACTAAAATATCTTGTATCTATATCTATCTATCTATCTATCTATCCTTGTGTGTGTGTCTCCACAGCTGTAGCCAAATTTCATTTTATCTGGTACTACCTCCTCCCTCCTCCCTCCCCTCCCTCCCTCCTCCCTCTCCCCCTCCTCTCCTCTCCTCTCTCTCCTCTCCTCTCTCTCCTCCCCCTCCCTCTCTCCCTCCTCCTCCTCTCTCTCCTCCCTCCTCCCCTCTCTCTCCTCCCCCCTCCCTCCTCTCCCCTTCTCTCTCACATCTTTCGATCACCAGTGCTGTGGTCAGCACACCAGCGAGAAAGACCCCCACAGTTGCCAAGTCGGGTCCCAAATAGGCGAATCCTCCTGAGAAGAGAGAACTAAAAGAAAGAGAAAGAAATAATTAAATTCATTAATGAATACTCTCTCTCTCTCTGTGTCTCATCCAGCCTCTCTTCAGACTCTCTGTCTCACCCAGTCCTGTTTCACTCTGAGTTCACCCACCTCTGTGCTAGACACATCAGGCTGACTGTTGGTAGCAGTAAAACCTGACTGACTACACTAAGCGCGATAGGAGTCTGATCCCCAGTTCTGTTGTGTCTGTGTCTCTCAGTCTCTCACCCAGCCTCTGTGTCTCTCTCTCTCTGTGTCCACCCAGCCTTCTGTCTCTCTCTCTCTCTCTCTCCTCTCTCTGTTCCTCACCCAGCCTCTCTCTGAGTCTCCTCATCCAGCCTCCTCTCTCTGTGTCTCTCAGTCTCACCCAGCCTTCAAATCTCTCTCAGTCTCACCCAGCCTCTCTCTCTGTGTCTCTCTCTCAGTCTCACCCAGCCTCCTCTCTCTCTCTCTCACCCAGCCTCTCTCTCTCTCTCTCTCTCTCTGTAACCACCAGTTTCTCTGTCTCTCTCTCTCCTCTCCCTCTGTCTCTAGTCTCTCACCCAGCTCTCTCTGAGTCTCACCCAGCCTCTCTCTCTTCACCCACTCTCAGTCTCTCACCCAGCCTCTCTGTGTCTCTCACCCAGCCTCGGTCTCTCTCTCTCAGTCTCACCCAGCCTCTGTGTCTCTCTCAGTCTCACCCAGCTTCTCTGTGTCTCTCAGTCTCTCACCCCAGCCTCTCTCTCTCTCTCTCCTCCTCTCTCTCACCCAGCCTCCTTGCTCCCCTGATCCAGTTCAGGAGATGCTCTCTCAGGTAATCCAGCGTCCAGTCGATTATCAGCCGGATCATTTCAGGAATCTTCGTCACCAGAGCCTGGGAGAGAGAGAGAGGAAGAGAGGGAGGGAGAGAGGAAGAGAGGGAGGAAGAGAGGGAGGGAGAGACACACACAGAGGTAGGGAGAGAGGGAGAGACACACAGAGAGAGGAAGAGAGAGGAGAGTTTTACATTCCAACCTCCATCTATCTGTATAATGTATACTCTACTTTGTAACAGCTTTGGCAATATACAGCACCTTTGAATTTGAGAGGGAGAGAGATCTCACCTTGATGACTAGTCTGCATGACAGGTAGAACAGTGCCACGACTCTCCCCCAGTTAAACTTCCCGTCAGAGAAGATCTGACAGGCGACCTGGATGAACACCTCCTTTGTGGGCTTGAGCTGGGGGCTGTCAATCATCCTGAGAGAGGAGGGGCCAGGTTTAACAGCAGTCTGTCAGAGTACTGTCTAAATATCCCACTGCTACCACCAATACACTGTGGCTTTCCTCTATAAAATCAATTAAAACCTCCAACCAATGACTGTTATATCTGTCTAAATATCCCACTGCTACCACCAATACACTGTGGCTTTCCTCTATAAAATCAATTAAAACCTCCAACCAATGACTGTATATCTCTGTCTAAATATCCCACCGCTACCACCATACACTGCACCTCTGTAAACTCAGCTAAAAAAAATCTCCTTCAGCTAGTGACTATCAATCTACAGGGCTGGGAAACCAGAACTGCACAGCAGTGTGATCCAGTCCTGGTTTCACTGGGAGTTTAATAAATCAGACACACCCCTGAGCTTGTTAGCTAGACACACTGGGGCTGACTGATGGTAGCAGTAAAAACCTGGACTGGATCACACTGCTGTGCAATAGGAGTCTGATTCTGAGCCCTGAGGATCTCTGTATTGTATTGATTTCTGTATTGACACTCTCTCATAGGAAATCAGAGATGGGAATAAGACTAGAAACCAATCACACACACACTGAGACACACACACACACACAAACACACACACACACACCTGAGACACACACACACACACACACACACACACACACACACACACACACACACACACACACACGGAGACACAGACACACACACACACACACAGACACACACACACACACACACACAGACACACACACACACACACACACACACACACACACACACACACTGAGACACACACACTGAGAGATGCCACACACACACACAGACAGACACAGACACTGGGACACACACAGACACAGAGACACACTGGGACACACAAAACACACACACAGACACACACACACACACACACACACACACATGCAAACACACACACTACATTGCCACCACCTACCACCACACACTGGGGCCTCAGCCAATTGCAAGTTTTTGACTGGGGGCAGTTCATCTGGGCCTGGGACCCAGGTACCTGGGAGGCCCTGGAACAACACCTGGGGTCACTGGACATCTGGGGGTCTGTCCTGAATAAAACTGAGAGAGAGAGAGAGAGAGAAGAGAGAGACACACATCAGGAAACTGGCTCCATTGTGGTCTGACCAGGACTCTGCTCCCATTGTAATCTATGGAGGAGTTGGATCCAAGATGGCCGCCACTAAGTCCAGTTTCCTGCAGCCTTTCTTCATTTGTTAGAATGGATTAATAAAGCTAATAAGAGGTGAGAGAATGGATTTAAAGATGGTCAGCTCCTTTAAAGGGGAGGGTCAGTGATCCTGTTATTAAAGCTAATGGAGGTGGAGAGAATGGATTTAAAGATGGTCAGCCCTTTAAAGGGAGGGGTCAGTGATCTGTTAATAAAGCTAATAAGAGGTGAGAGAATGGATTTTAAAGACGGTCAGCACTCCTTTAAAGGGAGGGGACAGTGATCCTGTTAATAAAGCTAATAAGAGGTGAGAGAATGGATTTTAAAGATGGTCAGCGCTCCTTTAAAGGGAGGGACCAGTGATCCTGTTAATAAAGCTAATAAGAGGTGAGAGAATGGATTTTATTTGTATTCAAATTGAAAATAACAATGAAACAGTTCATACTCACTCTCTCAATAACACAGCTCCCGTGTCTAAAATCTTCTGGCTCAAATTTCCTTAAAAAAAAAAAAAAAAGCTAGATTTATTTGAGTAATTCTCTCTGCTATAAACAAACCTGTCTGGGTGAAGAACTACAGCTCCCATCATCCCTCACTGTTACTGCCGGTGCTGAGGCATGCTGGGAGCCGTAGTTCTCATTGCAGTTCGTTAGTCCTGTTCATTTGCAACAGTATTTTTTCTCAAGCGGGTGGATATCAATTACAACCAGCCTGGCCAGTGACATCATCCGCCCCCCGTTGCCACGGCAGCACTTGGGGGGGGAAGTCGCTGGGATTTAAGACCAAAGCAAATGTGTTGAACATGTGACACACATAAGAACATAAGAAAGTTTACAAACGAGAGGAGGCCATTCAGCCCATCTTGCTCGCTTGGTTGTTAGTAGCTTATTGATCCCAGAACCTCATCAAGCAGCTTCTTGAAGGATCCCAGGGTGTCAGCTTCAACAACATTACTGGGGAGTTGGTTCCAGACCCTCACAATTCTCTGTGTAAAAAAAGTGCCTCCTATTTTCTGTTCTGAATGCCCCTTTATCTAATCTCCATTTGTAACCCCTGGTCCTCGTTTTTCAGGTCGAAAAAGTCCCCTGGGTTGACATTGTCAATACCTTTTAGGATTCTTGAATGCTTGAATCAGATCTCTTCTTTGTTCAAGACTGAATAGATTCAATTATTTAAGCCTGTCTGCATACGACGTGCCTTTTAAACCCGGGATAATTCTGGTTGCTCTTCTTTGCACTCTTTCTAGAGCAGCAATATCCTTTTTGTAACGAGGTGACCAGAACTGAACACAATATTCTAGGTGAGGTCTTACTAATGCATTGTAGAGTTTTAACATTACTTCCCTTGATTTAAATTCAACACTTTTCACAATATATCGAAAGCATCTTGTTAGCCTTTTTTATAGCTTCCCACATTGTCTAGATGAAGACATTTCTGAGTCAACATAAACTCCTAGGTCTTTTTCATAGTTCCCTTCTTCAATTTCAGTATCTCCCATATGATATTTATAATGCACATTTTTATTGTGTACGGACAGACAGACAGACAGACAGACACCCCCCTGGTACCCCCAGAATCCGATCTTCTCAACAGCTGGGGCTAAATAACGTTTCATGCCAACGATAAAATCTCTTCTGTAGACAGATTCAGGGCTGTGATTTCATAGGGGAAACCCTGAGAGAAGAAAAAAAGTGCCGTGTTGTCCAACTTTCATTAAAGCTACAGATACACACACACACACACACACACACAGACACACAATCCTGTTCAGTTTGGCTACAATATAATCCCTTCTTCTGTCTGTCTGCAGCTTTAATGAAACTAAACTCTTTTCAGAATGTAGTAAACCAACACAGACACCAAGAAGAAGGGATTATATTGTAGAGTCAAACTGAACAGGATTGTGGGGCTCTGTCTGTCTGTCTGTCTGTCTGTAGCTTTAATGAAACTAAACTCTTTTCAGAATGTAGTAAACTAAACACAGACCCCAAGAAGAAGGGATTATATTGTAGCGTCAAACTGAACAGGATTGTGGGGCTCTGTCTGTCTGTCTGTGACTGTCTGCAGCTTTAATGAAGCTAAACTCTTTTCAGAATGTAGTAAACTAACACAGACCCAAAGAAGAAGGGATTATTATTGTAGTTTTAGATGCCTTTAAAACTGACTTACAGGATTGTGGAACTCTGTCTGTCTGTCTGTCTGTCTGTCTGCAGCTTTAATGAAGGTAAACTGCTTTCAAGAATGTATTTAAACTAACACAGACCCCAAGAAGAAGGGATTATATTGTAGCTTTAATGAAACTAAACTCTTTTTCAGAATGTAGTAAACTAACACAGACCCCAGAAGAAGGGATTATAGGATTGTGGGGCTCTGTCTGTCTGTCTGTCTGTCTGTGTCTGTCTGTCTGCAGCTTTAATGAAACTAAACTCTTTTCAGAATGTAGTAACCAACACAGACCCCAAGAAGAAGGGATTATATTGTAGAGTCAAAACTGAACAGGATTGTGGGTCTGTCTGATGTCATTTAACACGGCTGTATTTAACATGTCCGCTTCATGTTTGTAAACAGATCGTATTAAGTGCTATTTTTTTCCATTCAAACTTTTTAAAAAAAAAATACTCACAGTTCGAAGAAAATTGATCACTTCTGTTCGCTTGTGACGTGTCAATACAATTAGAACAGAAAAAACCGTCAAGCGAGTTTCGTTGCTGGTATATTTTTACAGTTTCGAGTCTATATAAAGCAATACAATTTTTTCTAAGTGCATATATCATTCGACAATTCAAAATAATACTGTATATTACGGGTATCGATAAATTATCAAATTACAAATCTCTTTTTTTGTTTCTTTCATTGTTTTAATATTTTTTAAAAAAAATATGTTCTTACCCGGATCGCCGGCTCCTGAATTCGCTGCCATGTTTCCGCCCGGTCTTGAAATTCTAATTTCCGCCCCGCGTCATGTGATCAGTGACGGAACCCTCCGTCAGGGTTTCATGACGTAGGCGGTGGGAAGTCGCGTGTATTTTTTTTTTTTTTTTTTTTTTTAGTCGCTAGGCAGAAAATCAGACGAGAAAATTATGACGTCATTTTTTTAATTTTATTTAACTGTCGGTTTATCCGTTTACAAATTATATAAAGGAAGTATTATTATTTATTTCTTAGCAGACGCCCTTATCCAGGACGACTTACAATTGTTACAAGATATCACATTATTTTTTTACATACAATTCCCCATTTATACAGTTGGGTTTTTACTGGAGCAATCTAGGTAAAAGTACCTTGCTCAAGGGTACAGCAGCAGTGTCCCCACCTGGGATTGAACCCACGACCCTCCGGTCAAGAGTCCAGAGCCCTAACCACTACTCACACTGCTGCTATTATTATTATTATTATTATTATTATTATTATTATTATTATTATTATTATTATTATTATTATTATTATTATTATTTAGCAGACGCTTTTATCCAAAGCGACTTACAGAAATTAAACAAAATATATAAAAATGACAGTCTTAACTTAAAAAATAAAATTGAAAAATAAGGATATAGAGAGAGAGAGAGAGAGAGAGAGAGAGAGAGAGAGAGAGAGAGAGGGAGGAGAGGGAGAGGAGAGAGGAGAGGGAGAGGAGAGAGGAGAGAGGGAGAGGGAGAGGAGAGAGGAGAGAGGAGAGGAGGAGAGAGGAGAGGGAGGAGAGAGGAGAGGGGAGAGGAGAAAGAGAGAGCATCAAAATAAACGTATTTCACTTATATTTGGATAAAATTCACTATGTGATCGAAAAATGACAAACTCTGTTTTAGAGCAGGTGCGGTGACTGTTTATCGTGTTGATCAACATCTGACGTCACTAACTAATCAAATAACACGACACATAACGACAGGGCAGCCAGTGAACGCCTCCGCTTAACGCCGGCTCCCTCTCCAAGGGGCTCGGAGCTGCAGCGCAGATTCACCGCCGATCGGAGCCAGCTGTGAGGACCCCCGAGACGCGGGGTCTCGATTAAAAACCACACTACAGTAATCGTTATTATTAGCGACTATATCTGATGAAAAAGAAGGAGATATCAGCCTACGAATAAGGGTTCATACGCTCTCTCGGCAGCCCCGCGGTTTAGCGAACCCCGCTTTGTAATAACGTCACGCTAAACCGCTTATCCGAACGGAAGCCGCTTTTGAAATGCGGTTTAAGCCGGACCGAGTTTATGCACATTTGAACAATTCTAGATCATAGTTCAGAGAACTAGACCCTTAATTGAACTGCCAATTAGCTTTTAACAAACACTTAAGGCTGGGTTCACACGATTCAGAGGGAGGCTACCAACGCACCAGTTGGTGACGTCACTCGCCTTATCCAGGGCGACTTACAATTGTTACAAGATATCACATTATTTTTACATACAATTACCCATTTATACAGTTGGGTTTTTACTGGAGCAATCTAGGTAAAGTACCTTGCTCAAGGGTACAGCAGCAGTGTCCCCCACCTGGGATTGAACCCACGACCCTCCGGTCAAGAGTCCAGAGCCCTCACCACTACTCCACACTGCTGCCCTATAAAAACCAGTAAAATACAATACAATTAAAATACAATTATATAAATTACCAGTAAAAATACAATTTACCGTTTTGTTATTTGAAATAAATGATACTTGTGTAGCTATAGCAGAAAATATCTAAATAACTAATAATGAAGCAGGTACGGTACCAGAAATAAACAGATCAGTAATCATAATGTAACAAACTCAGAGATTTGAACCCGTGTTTTGGTGCGGGTCGCGGGCAGTGTTTCCTGAAAAGCGGGCTGGTTAAATTGAGCGGGTCGTATCAACCAAGTCTCAGCGAACGGCTGTGATGTTTTAAAACTTTAATGGTGGCATTTGCAGACGCCTTTATCCAAGGCGACTTACAGAGGCTAGGGTGTGTGAACTATGCATCAGCTGCAGAGTCACTTACAACTACGTCTCACCTGAAAGACAGAGCACAAGGAGGTTAAGTGACTTCCTCAGGGTCAGACAATGAGTTAGTGGCTGAGGTGGGATTTGAACCTCCTGGTTACAAGCCCTTTTCTTTAACCACTGGACCACACAGCCTCCTTTAAAATGATCTTCCTTGAAATTGTATATTTCATATTTCCTACCTGCTTCCCAAGGTCCCGCCCCAGTCAGACGAGGAGGGGGAGGAGAGGAGAGAGGGGGGAGAGGGGAGAGGGGAGAGGGGAGGGGGGAGAGGGGAGAGGGAGAGGGGAGAGGGGAGAGGAGGGGAGAGGAGAGAAGGGGGAGGAGAGAGGAGGGGAGAGGGGAGGGAGGGAAGAGGAGGAGGAGGGGAGAGGAGAGAGGAGAGAGGAGAGGAGAGAGGGGAGAGGAGAGAGAGGGGAAGAGGGAGGAGAGAGGGGAGATGGGAGAGGAGAGGGCATCAAAATAAACGTATTTCACTTATATTTGAGCATCAAAAGAAACTTATCACTTACATTTGGATAAAATTCACTAGATGTGATCGAAAAATGACTAACTCTGTTTTAGAGCAGGTGCGGTGGCTTTTTATCGTGCTGATCAACATCTGACGTCACGAAGATGATGCGGAATGATCTGTCGATCTCGGGCAGGTGTTGTGACTCTTGGTCTCCCAGTTGGTGGCGCTGTCATTGACAGAGCGTATCTGGTTATACCGTCCCGCCAGGTTTGAAATCGTGGTACGGAACAGAAAAAAAAGCCAGAATCGTTATGTTTCGTGTTTAGAAATCGCTCTTTCCTGCAGCGGTTTGGAGGACGGCTCTCAAACCCCAGAGCACTGGAGCTGACATTTCCAAAAGAGTTTTGAAGCAGACTTTGCTGTTCTAAGCGTAAAAAGCTGTCCGCATCTTAACACCAAAAGGAGAAACGACAGCTGAGTTATTTACACAATTAGAGTAGCAGGACGGGGGACGGGGGAGACTGCCTTTTAGGAGCCCCGCTGTTTCAAGGGAGGGTTACACATTATCAGACTGTTATAAAGAATCTATAACGAAACTTGTCAAAAAAAAAGAACACACTCACTGACGTACGCCGATTATTTAATAATTAACATTGACATGCATTTATTTATTTTTAAATAAACAGCAGCTAAACGTACAATACAATGCAAATAAATATAGTTCACGCGATTTTCCCAGCAACACACACACACGCACTCAAATATAAATAAATAAATCTTGCAAAATGCAAACACAGCCATTAGGACGCAATACTAATTTATGGTCCATCCTCGATTGGGATTGCTGGTAATTGCATCACCTTTTATTCTCGTAAATGCATTAACTAAACAAAGGTGACGTCATGGAAAAAAACAGCACAGTGTAATAAAGCATAAAGCATTGTAAAAGCACAGAGAGGTCTGGTAAAAGCATAGGGAAGCATTGTAAAAGCACAGAGGAGGTGGTAAAAGCATAGGGAAGCATTATTATTAAAGCACAGAGGTGTGGTCATAGGGAAGCATTGTAAAGCACAGAGAGGTCTGGTAAAGCATGGGAAGCATTGTAAACAGAGGTCTAGTAAAAGCATAGGGAAGCATTGTAAAAGCAGAGAGAGGTCTGGTAAAAGCATAGGGAAGCATTGTAAAAGCACAGAGGTCTGGTAAAGCATAGGGAAGCATTGTAAAAAGCACAGAGAGGTCTAGTGCAAAAAACATAAGGGAAGCATTATAAAACACTGGTAAAGCATAGGGAAGCATTGTAAAGTACAGAGAGAGGTCTGGTAAAGCATAGGGAAGCATTGTAAAAAGCACAGAGGTCTGGTAAAACAAAACAAAGGGGAGGCATGGTAAAAGCACAGAAGCATTCTGGCACAAAGTCATAGGGAAGCATTGAAGCATTAAAAAGCACAGAGAGGTGATTAAAAAGCATAGGGAAGCATTGTAAAGCACATAGGGGGAAGCATTGTAAAGCACAGAGGGGTCTGGTAAAACATAGGGAAGCATTGTAAAAGCACAGAGGGTCTGGTAAAGCATGGGAAGCATTGTAAGCAAGAGAGGTCTGGTAAAGCATAGGGAAGCATTAAAGCACAGAGAGGGTATGGTAAAGCACAGGGAAGCATTGTAAAGCACAGAGGTCTTAAAGTAAGGAAGCATTGTAAAGCACAGAGAGGTCTGGTAAAGCATATTTTTTTAAAAAAACACATGGTAAATGCATAACCTTAGGAAAAGTTTGATAAATACTTTGATTTTATTTTTTCTTCTAAGCCACACTTAAATAAATAAATATATCTATATAGACACAGTTTCATTTACACAGCTTCCCACAATAATGTTCTGTTTGACAGTAACACTGTAACATGCCTTTGTGTTTCCTTCCATAGGAAACTGTAGCCTGTGTCGGCCATCTTGGCTCCAAGTTCTCTATAGCTCACAATAGGGAGCCGAGTCCCTGTCAGAGCCACAATGGCGCCAGTTTCCTAACCTGTAACTCAATGGAGGAAAGTGCTGTAACAGGATACAGTGATAGGAAACCGCGCCCAGTGTCCGCCATCTTGGCTCCAATTTCTCCATAGCTTTCAATACGGCAGTCGCTCCATGTCAGAGCCAAAATGGCGCCAGTTTCCAACCTTAAGGACGTTGGGTTTATTATTTCTTGCTGATAAACTGGGGTTCACCTGGCCCCCCCAGGACGCCCTGAAGGGGTCCTCGGAATCAGGTCCAAGCGGTGAGCGATTAACCCCTGGGTGCCAGGGCCCCTCGAATTCTCCAGGCTGGGGCTGAGGAGGGAGCAGGCTGAGCACCGGGAGGAACTGAGAGAGAGGGGGGAGCCGTTTCCCGGGGGAGTGGTGCCGGTGGCGCGCAGGGCCGAGGGAGACGACTGCGGAGTGTCGCGCAGACAGGAAGACGCTGTACCCGTCCGGCAGCAGCAGCTCCTGGAAGCTGCAGTCTGGCTCGCTGTAGCTCCGCTGAAACAGAGACAGACAGGGAGACCCCTCCCGTCAGCTTGAGCCACGCCGGGACTACAGCTCCCAGCATGCCTCTGCGCCCACGGCCATGGTGAGGGATGCTGGGAGCTGTAGTTCTTTAGGCTTGTGGTCTTGTATCACAAACGATATAGACCTCTATTAAAATACATCATGTAAATGATACAGCCCTGGCTATGGGACTACAGCTCCCAGCATGCCTCTGCACCCGCGGCCATGGCGAGGCATGCTGGGAGCTGTAGTTCTTATTCTGGGTCTTCTCTCTCTGGCGATACAGACCTCTATTATGACACATCATGTAAAGAAAGCATCGCGATTCATCGAGACACAGTGAATCGCTCCAGCCCTGGCTATGGGACTACAGCTCCCAGCATGCCTCTGCACCTGCGGCCGTGGCGAGGCATGCTGGGAGCTAGAACTAAAAAGGCAATGGTCTGGTTATACTCACAGCTCCATGCAGTCTGCCCCTGTGGTCCATGCAGAGGTAGTGTGCTGAATTCAGTCCTCGGATCACTGTGACTCCGGCTGCACAGATTTGATCTCAAGCAGAGCTGCAGAAACAGGAGCATGCAGGAGAGCTATTAACACTATCAAAACCAGATACTGACACACACACACACACACACACACACACACACACACACACACACACACACACACACACACACACACTATGGGACACAGATACTCACACATGCCTCACACCCACACACACAGGCACACACACACACTCACACACATGACACACACACAGACAGACAGACACACACACACACAGACACAGTGAATCACACACAGCACACATGGACTACAGCACAGACACTGCCTCACAGACACACACACAGGCATGCACACACACGGACACACACACATGGTCTGGACCTACACACTCACACACAGACCTGCCCCACACACATGCACAGGTGGTGACACACACACGGACACACACACAGACAGACACACACACACACACACACAACTCACACAGACACACACACACACACACACACACACACAGACACAGACATGGGACCAGACACACACACACACACACACACACAGACACACTCACACAGACACTGGACACACACACACACACACACACACACACAGACAGACTGGACACCTGGACACACACACACACACACACTGCCACCTGGACACACACACACACACACACACACACACACAGACACACACACACAGACACACACACACAGACACACACTGGACAGACTGACAGACAGACAGACTGGACGGACACACACAGACACACAGATGATGGACACACACACACCTGGACAGACACAGACCTGGACACACACAGGACAGGACACACACACACCTGGGACAGACACACCTGGACACACCTGGACACACACACAGACACACACACACACACACAGACACACACACACACACACACACACACACAGGACACACACACTGGACACACAGAGACACACAGACACACACACACACACACACACACACACACACACACACACACACACACACACACACACACACACAGATACACACACACACACACACACACACACACACACACACACACACACACACACACACACACACCCCCATCAGCAGCGTCAGAGCTCTGACAAACAAATTCGTCGGCCGCGTCTTGATCTCCGCGGCGGCTGTAGTAAATGTCTTTGTGACTCTCAGCGCGCATGCAAATGTGTCACCGTGGAAACGCTGCAGCCAGTTTTGCATAGCCTGGTGGAAAAACACTTCCGAGCTAAACAAACATCATATCAGCCTTCGAATCGCGATAAGAGACTTTTCCCGAAGTCAGTCTAGAGATTCGTGTTAGTTTGCAATAGATTTTTTTTTTCTTCAGAATACCGTCTCGTGCAATGTGATGTCATCGCGCCCACAGAAACCAGCCGCCTGCTTCACAGGCGATGCTATTTAAGTGACGCTATCCGAAATATATATTATGTGTCTCTTTCCAAACTGCACATCTGGGAGCTGTGTAGTGAATGGAGGTGCAGGACAGACAGACAGACAGACAGACAGGGGAGATTCAGAGAGTTATTCTGGGAGCTGTGTAGTGAATGGAGGTGCAGGACAGACAGACAGACAGACAGGTGAGATTCAGAGAGTTATTCTGGGAGCTGTGTAGTGAATGGAGGTGCAGGACAGGACAGACAGACAAACAGACAGGGGAGATTCAGAGAGTTATTCTGGGAGCTGTGTAGTGAATGGAGGTGCAGACAGACAGACAGACAGACAGACAGGGGAGATTCAGAGAGTTATTCTGGGAGCTGTGTAGTGAATGGAGGTGCAGGGACAGACAGAGACAGACAGACAGACAGGGAGATTCAGAGAGTTATTCTGGGAGCTGTGTAGTGAATGGAGGTGCAGGACAGACAGACAGACAGACAGACAAGGGAGATTCAGAGAGTTATTCTAGGGAGCTGTGTAGTGAATGGAGGTGCAGGACAGACAGACAGACAGACAGACAGACAGGGGAGATTCAGAGAGTTATTCTGGGAGCTGTGTAGTGAATGGAGGTGCAGGACAGACAGACAGACAGACAGGGGAGATTCAGAGAGTTATTCTGGGAGCTGTGTAGTGAATGGAGGTGCAGGACAGACAGACAGACAGACAGACAGGGGAGATTCAGAGAGGGTTGCTGGGAATTGTAGTACCGCCAGGATACGCGTTGAACTTACTGTAAACGTTTTGCTCGGTCGATCCGCGCACGCTGCCCTCCGCGTCGATTTCCAGGTGCAGACTCGTCTTCTCGTTAGCCGTGTACAGGTGTCTCAGCCGCACCTGGTCCCCGTGCAGCAGGAGCGGGCTCGAGTCCCCTCGGCGGCGCAGCGGAGAGGCGCCGGACCCGGGCAGCGTGGTGAGGCACAGCACGGTCACAGAGCCGAAGAGGCGGAGCGCGGCTCCTCCCTTGAAGCGCGGCGCTGTCCGGCCGTTTTCACACATTTTAATTTTCTCTCAATGAACTTTCTGATCGTACAGATAGCAAGTTAATGATAAAACGCGAGGTATTTATCGTATAATAGTCATAAAAACTGCAGCAGCAATCTTTAGCACTTGCTATGCGTAATATTAGTCTTTATTAATAGAGTTATTTAGAATAATACAATGGTTGTTATATATTTTAAATTACTATATAAATCTATCGAAACTATTTTAAATATATAAAAAAAAACAATCTTTTTTAAATTCTTTAAATAATAATAATAATTAATAATAAAATAATAATAATAATAATAATAATAATTCTACATTAAATCGTCGAGTCCAAATTCCTATTTCTGGGCGAGTAATTCATATAACAAATTAAAAAGTTCTCTTTCCGAATAAATAAATACGATAAATAAAAACTCAACGCGATTGAAGAATTCTCAATAAATCTTTTGCCAAAAAAACAAAACACGAAACAAAACGTTTTCAATAAACGCTGTCCTCTTTCTTCAAACACAAACCACACAGACGGATTAATGCACATCACGCTGTAATACACGATCGCGATTCTCTAGAAAGAATGATTTACCTTGATAAATACGGACGTTTTCAGTTATAATGCTGGAGCGCGTCTGTCTCCCGCTTCAACTCTTTCTTAATAGATAAATACTCACAAATAACAGCTCTCAATGAATAATACAGCCTCTCTCTCTCTCTCTCTCTCTCTCTCTCTCTCTCTCTCTCTCTCTCTCTCTCTCTCTCTCTCTCCTCTCTCTCTCTCTCTGAAGTTGTAAAACTATCGCCTTATTTCTGCTCTGCGCGTTTTTAAAAACTCTGCGTAGCGTAACGCACGTCTGTTAATATCTTTTCACGGGCGAGTTTGTGAATGAAGCGAGCGCCACGCTCTTACCCGTGATGTTACGTAGGGCAAGTCATTCATTCATTCATAAAAATGAAAAAAAAAATAATAATATTGCGCTTTAGAACTAACTTAGCGGTTTAGTAGCGTCCAAAGTCAAGGTTAGTTCGCACCCTACGCTATCTATGAAGTTTGAAGAGATATGCAAACACCACGACTTACAGTGTGTGCGTCACGCATCGGGCTTTATTACACTTTGGGAAACTTTCATAAGTGCTTTAGAATGCTTCCTATGCTTTACCAGACCTCCTCTGCTTTACAATGCTTCCCTATGCTTTACCAGACCTCTCTGTGCTTTACAAAATGCTTTACCAACAATGCTTCCCTATGCTTTACCAGACCTCTCTGTGCTTTTACAATGCTTCCCTTGCTTACCAGACCTCTCTGTGCTTTACAATGCTTCCCTATGCTTTACCAGACCTCTCTGTGCTTTACAATGCTTCCCTATGCTACCAGACCTCTGTGTGCTTTACAATGCTTCCCTATGCTTTACCAGACCTTTGGAATTTACCAGACCTCTCTGTTACCCTGTGCTTTACCAGACCTCTCTGTGCTTTCCAATGCTTCTCTATGCTTTCCTATGCTTTTACATTACACTGTGCTGTGTGTTTACCAACGTTTGAAGTTTCTTTTGTTTGTATAATGTGTTTGTTTTAAGATTTCTACTCCAGGCTTCCTGTGTTTTGCAATGGGAAACTGACATTTGAATAAGTTATACAGATAACGAGAATTACAGTGACTAATTAATGGTAATGACTTCAAGAGAAATCCTAACCTGTTACTAATACCGTCTGAACACAGTGACAGCATGGTAAAAGAACAGAAGGTCTGATAAAGCAGGGAAGCATTGTAAAGCACAGAGAGGTCTGGTAAAGCATGGGAAGCAAGCATTTACAGAGAGGTGTGGTAAAAAGCAGAGGGAAGCATAAATAAAGCACAGAGAGGTCTGGTAAAAGCATAGGAAGCATTCCAAAAAGCACAGAAGTGTGGTAAAAAACAAAGCACAGAGAGGGTAAAAGCATAGAGAAGCATTATAAAGCACAGAGAGGTCTGGTAAAGCATAGGGACCATCTAAAAAAACTTAATAGGGAAGCATTTAAAGCACAAACACTCCCTCATTGTAACTAGGCTTGGTCGCCCTCCTGTGGAAAACATACGATTACAATTTATTTTCCGTTGTATTTTTTTTAAGCAAAACATGGTTTATGCTTTACCATGCTTTATTACACTTTGCTGTCTTTTACTGTGGGACACGTTTAAGGGTTTGTTTAGATTGTTTTTTTAATATGCTTTACCAGACCTCTCTGTGCTTTTACAATGCTTCCCTTTGCTTTACCAGACCTCTCTGTGAGTACAATGCTTCCCTATCTTTTACCACCTCTCTGTGCTTTACAATGCTTCCTATGCTTTACCACCTCTCTGTGCTTTACAATGCTTCCCTATGCTTTACCAGACCTCTCTGTGCTTTACTGCACTTTACCAGACCTCTCTGTGCATAATGCTTCCCTATGCTTTTCAGACCTCTCTGTGCTTTACCATGCTTCCTGTTGCTTTATCAGACCTCTCTTGTTCTTTACCATTAATTGTCACTGTAAAAGACATTTATTAATAACAGGTTAGGATTTCTCTTGAAGTCATTACCATTAATTAGTCCTACAAACAAAAATTCTCGTTATCAGTATAACTTATTCAAAGCATAAAGCATTCCCATTGAAACATTGGATAAAACACATTGTAAAAAAGGGTCTCTTATACAAACAAAAAGAAACACGTTACCCACAGTAAAGCACAGCACAGGTAAAAATAAAACATAAAAGCACAGAGAGGTCTGGTAAAAGCATAGGGAAAAGCACAGAGGTCTGGTAAAAGCATAGGGAAGCATTGTAAAAACACAGAGAGGTCTAGGGAAGCATTGTAAACACAGAGGGAAGCATGGTAAAAGCACAGAGAGGTAAGCACAGAGAGGTTGGTAAAGCATAGGGAAGCATTGTAAAGCACAGAGGTCTGGTCTAGGAAGCATTGTAAAGCACAGAGAGGTCTGGTAAAGCATAGGGAAGCATTGTAAAGCACAGAGAGGTCTGGTAAAGCACAGGGAAGCATTGTAAAGCACAGAGAGGTCTAGGGAAGCATTATTTATTTATTTATTTATTTTATGAATGAATGAATGACTTGCTCTACATAACATCACGGGTAAGGCGTGGCATTTCGCTTCATTCAAAAACTTCGCCATTGAAAATATATTAACAGACGTCGTTAAACTACACAGGAGAGTTTTTAAAACGCAGAGCAGAAATAAGGCGATAGTTTTACAACGAGAGAGAGAGAGAGAGAGAGAGAGAGAGAGAGAGAGAGAGAGAGAGAGAGAGAGAGAGAGAGCTAAAGAGGAGGCTCTACAATATAAATCCCCAAATCAAAATTTGGCTCAAAATTTTTTTGAAAGTGTAATTCAGCCAATTGCTCTCTATGGCAGTGAAGTGTGGGGTCCAATCACCAACCAGGACTACACAAAATGGGACAAACACCCACAGAAACCCCTGCATGCAGAGTTCTGCAAAACATCATGAAATTACAAAGAAAACACCAAACAATGCATGCAGGGCTGAATTAGGCCTTTATCCATTGATTATTAATATCAAAAAGAGCATTAAAATACTGGATTCATCTAAAACAAGTGACCCAAACTCACTCCATCATAAAAGCCCTGCAATACCAAGAGCTCAGCCCAGAAAAGAGTCCCCTCGGCCAGCTGGTCCTGAAGCTCACTGAGCTGAGCAACACTGACATCAGTCAGCTTCAGGACAACACTGCAAAACAATTCCAATTAGTGTCACCAAATTATAAAACACCTGAAACACTCCTATCTGGACCATTGGGATACAAACACTAAAACACAAAACAAACTAGAGGTGTGCTATCGGACCCTAAATAGAAATTACACCCTGGCAGAATACCTGGTAACTGTCAGAAACACAAAGCAGAGGCAGATCCTGACCAAATACCGGCTCAGTGACCACAACCTGGCCATTGAAAAGGCCGACAGAGGCAAACCTGGCTGGCCAGGGGAGAACAGGCACCAATGGTCACTGTGAGACAGGAGAGGTCGAGACAGAGATTCACTTCCTGACACACTGTGAAAAATATAAAAACATAAGGGACATTTTCTTCCCCAAATTCTGTGATTTAGTCCCAGAATTCCCAAAAATGTGTGATACCCAGAAGCTGTCAATCCTGCTGGGGAAGACAAACACACAGCCAGACTGGCTGGTCAATACGTGGGAGACCTGTCATAGCCTGAGGGACAGACCGTGAACACGTCACACTAAAGAGGAAAAAGAGGGGAGGGAGGGAGGGAAAATATAGAGAGAGGGAGGAGGGAGGGGAGGAGGGGGTATTCTGTTTAATTGAGGGAGGGGATTCTGTTTAATAGAGGGAGGGAGGGGATTCTGTTTAATAGAGGAGGGAGGGGGTTCTGTTTAATAGAGGGAGGGGATTCTGTTTAATTGAGGAGGGGATTCAGTTTAATAGAGGAGGGGGGGATTCTGTTTAATAGAGGAGGGGGGATTCTGTTTAATATAGAGGGGGAAGGGGGTACTGTTTGATATAGAGGGAAGGAGGGATTCTGTTTAATATAGAGAGAGAGGAAGGAGGGGGTATTCTGTTTAATTGGGGGGGGGGATTCAGTTTAATAGAGGAGGGAGGGGATTCTGTTTAATAGAGGGGAGGAGGGATTCTGTTTTATAGAGGGGGAAGGGGGTACTGTTTGATATAGAGGAAGGAGGATTCTGTTTACTGTATTAATATAGAGGAGGAGGGATACTGTTAGTATTAATTGTTTGTCTGTATATTTGAGTTGGTTATGCCATGTATGTGCTTTGGCAACACAATTATTTTTATTGTCATGCCAATAAAGCAATTTGAATTTGAATTTGAATTTGAGAGAGAGAGAGAGAGAGAGAGAGAGAGATTAGAGAGAGCTGCTATGTATTATTGAGAGCTATTATTTGTGAGTATTTATCTATTAAGAAAGAACGAGTTGAAACGGGAGACAGACGCGCTCCAGCATTATAACTGAAAACGTCCGTATTTATCATGATAAATCATTCTTTCTAGAGAATCGCGATCGTGTATTACAGCGTTATGTGTATTAATCCGTCTGTTTGGTTTGTGTTTGAAGAAAGAGGACAGCGTTTATTGAAAACGTTTTGTTTCGTTTTTTTTAAAAACAGTCTAAACTAACCCCAAGCCTAGTTCAGAGTTCAGAGTTTGTGTTCCTTAAAAAAAAAAGTCTTGTTTTATTTAACTGAAAACACTATGTAACACAATTTTTGTTCCTGGGTAGTAAGTGTTATTTCCTAATTGCTTATGCCTCAAAAGTATAGAAAATGGCTATTATTCCCCACAAACTTTGCTTTTGTGACCAGGACAGTGATATTTTGAAATTTACCTATTTCCAATGAGAAAACAGGGTGAATTTGTGTCTTTTCGTTCACATAAAGTCAAAAAAAAACAACATATGAATCCAAATTAACATGTATTTATACTAAAGTAATACAAAAATGACTACAAAAGATTTAGAAGTGAGTAGTTTTCGAGATTTACGATTATACTGTAAATCACTTTCCACGAATCAACCCCAAATGTAGTCTCCATCATGTTCTCATTATACTGTCCTTGGTGGCGGTTCAAAGTCCAGTATATCCTGGTGGAAGCGCTCGCCTTGCTCCTCCGAGCACGCTCCCATGTTCTCCTTGAATTTATCAAGATCAGCATCAAGGATATGGACTTTGGGGACATCCTACAGCCCATTGTGCGTAGTTCTTCACCAGAGTCTCAACCAGCTCCACATAGTTTTCGGCCTTGTGATTGCCCAGGAAGCCCCGAACCACTGCGACAAAGCTGTTCCAAGCCGCTTTCTCCTTACTAGTGAGCTTCTTGGGGAATTCATTGCACTCCAGGATCTTCTTTATCTGTGGTCCGGCGAAGACACCGGCTTTGACCTTTGTCTCAGACAGCTTAGGGAAGAAGTCTTGAAGGTACTTGAAGGCTGCCGACTCCTTATCTAGAGCTCTGACAAATTGTTTCATAAGGCCCAATTTGATGTGCAGTGGTGGCATCAGCACCTTCGGGGGTCCACCAGTGGCTCCCACTTGGCGTTGTTCCTCCCCACAGAGAACTCGGTCCGCTTGGAAGGGTCCACCATGCAGAAGTAGCAGTTGCTTGAGTGGTCAGTGGGTTCCAGCCAAATTCTTGGGATAGCGAACTTCATGGCTCTCTTTTTCCCCTCTGTACCATCCTACAAAAATACATTTATTTCACCCATGACTAATGTGTAAGAGATTCTGCAACATTTTTTCATATATGATATATTTTTCAATAACATTGAAAATTGTAAAACATTTTAAAATTAAAACTTTACAATTTTAAAATTTTAACAAATTTTATAACATAAAATTCTGAGCAACAATTGTCCATCTTACCTTCCAGAGTTTTTTTGCAGTGCTACTTGGGTGAAATGAGGTGCCCAGGGTTTGTCTTGATCCCGACAGGCATGCGAAATATGCCTTGTAGGCCTCACACATCTTAGCAGATGCTTCCACGGAGTACCTTTTTCGCTCTTGTCTTGATAAATTGGCATGAGACATAGCAAAATGTGTCTGCGGGATGCTTGCAGCCTCTTGATGCCATCTCAGAAAAATGCAGATATGTATCCACTTAGGCAGCTGGAACTAAACTGAACTGGTGGGCTTAAGGCCCCTGTATTTATACTACTATTTATATTACTGGAAAGTTCTAGAAAGTTCTAGAAGTTACTCCAAGTTTACTCAGCACTGAATCTATCTGGAATGTTCTGGAAAATAGGTAAATTTCAAAATATCACTGTCCTGGTCACAAAAGCAAAGTTTGTGGGGAGTAATAGCCATTTTCTATACTTTTGAGGCATAAGCAATTAGGAAATAACACTTACTACCCAGGAACAAAAAAAAAAAAAAAAAAATTGTTACACGGTGAAATCGGTCAGGCAGTGACGTCAATTGGGTGCCTGTGATTACCCACAATCCCCCGCGGCAAGTCAACCCTGACGTCTCTCTCTCTCTCTCCACTCTCGCCATCTGTCTGGTCTGAGAGGATTAGATCAAAGTGGGGAGGAATAAAAAATGGATGTCTCATTTATTGTAAATTCAATGACTAGAAGTCTTTCTCAGTGTCTTCAGTGTGAATTCAATGACTAACGACTAGAAGTCTTTCTCAGGGTCTTCAGTGTGAATTCAATGACTAACGACTAGAAGTCTTTCTCAGCGTCTTCATTGTGAATTCAATGACTAACGACTAGAAGTCTTTCTCAGTGTCTTCAGTGTGAATTCAATGACTAACGACTAGAAGTCTTTCTCAGTGTCTTCAGTGTGAATTCAATGACTAACGACTAGAAGTCTTTCTCAGTGTCTTCAGTGTGAATTCAATGACTAACGACTAGAAGTCTTTCTCAGGGTCTTCAGTGTGAATTCAATGACTAACGACTAGAAGTCTTTCTCAGTGTCTTCAGTGTGAATTCAAACTAGAATGTGTCTTCAGTGTGAATTCAATGTGACATGACACCGACCACAGGGGTGCTGGTGAGCCAGGACACCCTGGCCGACCCTAACCTGATAGCCTTTGCTAGCCCATTCCACCCCTCCTCTTTCTGTGTGCAGACAGAGCTCCTCTGTCCCCTCTCTGTGTGCAGGCGATGTCTCGCTCCTCTGTCTCCTCCCTTCTCTTCCACACCGTGTGTCTCTGCTCCTGGTTTCTGTGCTTCAAGACCCCCTCCCTCCCTGCCTCCCAAATCTTCTTTGTTCTTGGCTAATTGAATTCAGATCCTTCCACCTGGCCCCTGACCCTGTTCCGTTAAGCCCGGCTGGGATTAGTCTGGTTCGTCTTCACTGTGTGATATTTGGTTTTGGTTTTAATGGATTGAAGGATTCTTCCTGTGATTATAATCTGTTAGTCGGGATTAAGAGAGAGAGAGAGAGAGAGAGAGAGAGAGAGAGAGAGTCCCTCCCAGTCCCTCCTAACCACTAGATAGCCTCCCTCCCAGTCCCTCCTCAGCTCTAACCACTAGAGCCAGCCCCCCCCTCCCTCCCAGTCCCTCCTCAGCTCTAACCACTAGAGCCAGCCTCCCTCCCTCCCTCCCAGTCCCTCCTCAGCTCTAACCACTAGAGCCAGCCTCCCTCCCTCCCTCCCAGTCCCTCCTCAGCTCTAACCACTAGAGCCAGCCTCCCTCCCAGTCCCTCCTCAGCTCTAACCACACAGAGAGCCAGCCTCCCTCCCAGTCCCTCCTCAGCTCTAACCATTAGAGCCAGCCTCCTCCCAGTCCCTCCTCAGGCTCTAACCACTAGAGCCAGCCTCCTCCCTCCCTCCCAGTCCCTCCTCAGCTCTAACCACTAGAGCCAGCCTCCCTCCCAGTCCCTCCTCAGGTCTAACCCTAGAGCCAGCCTCCTCCCTCCCAGTCCAGCTCTAACCTAGAACCAGCCTCCCTCCCTTCCTCCCCAGTCCCTCCTCAGCTCTAACCACTAGAGCCAGCCTCCCTCCCAGTCCTTCCTCAGCTCTAACCACAGAGCCACCCACCCTTTCAGTCAGACACACACACACACTGGAACCACACACACACACACACACACACACACACACACACACACACACACACACACACACACACACTGAAAGCCAGGCAGGTCATTAAACTGTGTTTTTATTTTCTCTATGAATTCAATCGGATCAATTGAAACAATGCGTTTGACCTGCAATTCAGCGTACAGTACAGCCGTGTGCAAACCTATGAGAACAGCCCCGTCTCGGCTTCTGCCGTTTTGATTTGTTGTGCGTCTGAAATCAAACCGCTGGAACAGCCAATCAACAGGCAGACTAGCGCGGGTCTGATTCAATCGAAAGCAATTCAAATGCAGGAGACCGCGGGTGCGTGCACGGAGATCATTCTGCGCAGAATCTGACCAGCTTAGCCAATGATCATCAAAAGAGCGATCTCCTCGAACACGCCCATTGGCTAAATAGGTCCGAACCCGCCCAGTGTTTTTTTAAGACGCTGTTTACCTAATTCAAGCACAAAGCGGTCTAGCATTTTCACACGTGAGTGTGTTTCTACAGCGCGGATTACTGATAGGAAATTGAGACTCTCACACCCAGAGGTGTTTTCATGCAGGCGGGTCGATCAAGGATAGAAATCACAAATCTCGGGGTGTTCTGAGAAAGTTGCACACAAAAAAATGGGAACACAGGACTGCACCTCCCAGAAGGACACGGGCTGAAAAGCCCTAATTTGTTAATTATTTGATTAGTTCGTTATAATGTGTTTTGTTAATTATCACCCGCACCTGGTAATTGTTGTAAGG
>CM072714.1:1613000-1637748 GCA_036884735.1 Huso huso | reverse complement strand
ATTTGTTCTCAGATCGCATTTGGAGCACATATTCCGATTCGGGACGTCCCAGGTAAAGATCATATATACATATATGTAATGTAGAGTGAAAATGTTAAATACAGAGTTGTCTACATTGATAAGAAACTGCACCCGCTGTCGGCCATTTTGGCTCTCAGTTCTCTATAGCTCACAATGGGACGTGGGCTCCGTTTAGAGCCAAAATGGCGCCTGTTTCCTAACCAGTCTGTTAACGCGCCGCTGTCTCTTAGGAACAGACCGAGGCGCACAGAGAACTCTGGATGATGGACGACATCCTGTCGGGGCTGCGGGTCAACAAGAACAACTTCCGGGTCGCCATGGAGTCACCCAGACACAGTGAGTTCCGATTGGTTGATTCAATAGTTCTGTATTATACTGAGGGAGCAGCGTTAGCACAAGTATCTATCTATCTATCTATCTATCTATCTATCTATCTCACCTTACAGCTGTGTGTTTTTCTATCTGTGTGTTTGTGTCTTAATTACCGTCTATGTATCTACAGCATTATTAATTTGACAATTCATATCAGCATTGGTTCCCTCTCCTCTCTCTCCACTCTCCTCCCTCCTCTCTCCTCTCCTCCCTCCTCTCTCCTCTCCTCTCTCCTCTCCTCTCTCTCTCTCCTCCCCTCTCTCTCTCTCTCTCTCTCTCTCTCTCCTCTCTCTCTCTCTCCTCTCTCTTCTCCTCTCTCCTCTCTCTCTCTCTCTCCTCTCTCTCTCTCTTCTCTCCTCTCCTCTCTCTCCCCTCTATCTATCTATCTGTGTTTCTGTCTGTCTATATATGTCTGTCTATCTCTCTCTCTCTCTCTCTCTCTGTGTGTGTCTATCTGTCTGTCAGCTAAGTTAAGACTAATAAAGTTTGTTTTAATGTTTCTGTTACCATAGTTACTGGAATGCCTCCTTCTCCAGTCCTCCAGAGAAACAGTCTACATCCTGGTGCTCCTATCCCATCAGCCCTTGCTCCTAGCCCCAGAGAAGCTAGTTCTCAAAAGGAACACTCTATGGTAATTTTGAACTGTATTGACTTCTCTTTGCTATAGACCTCTATACAGCTCTGCAGTGTTGAGTGGAGATCTCTTTCCTATAGACGTTTATAAACCTCTCCTCTCTCTGTCTCCATCTCAGCCACTCCCCTTCTCTCTCCCCTTCTCTCTCTCCAACTTTTCATCTTCTGTCAAAAACCTGGTTATCACCCCTTTAAAGGGAGGGGCCAGCGATCCTGTTAATAAAGCTAATAAGAGGTGAGAGAATGGATTTTAAAGATGGTCAGCGCTCCTTTAAAGGGAGGGGCCAGTGATCCTGTTAATAAAGCTAATAAGAGGTGAGAGAATGGATTTTAAAGATGGTCAGCGCTCTTTAAAATGGAGCCCTCCCAGTGATCCTGTTAATAAAGCTAATAAGAGGTGAGAGAATGGATTTTAAAGATGGTCAGCGCTCCTTTAAAGGGAGGGGCCAGTGATCCTGTTAATAAAGCTAATAAGAGGTGAGAGAATGGATTTTAAAGATGGTCAGCGCTCCTTTAAAAAAGGGAGGGGCCAGTGATACTGTTTATATTAAGTTCTGATTGGTTTTTAAAAACAAGGTGGGGTTAGGATGAAACTCCACCCCGCCCCCCTTTGCCAGTGGAGCATCATAATAGCCCTAATAAGCCATCCCACAAGGAGAATGGATTTTGAAAGATGGTCAGGGGCTTGAGTGTCTGGAGAGCGAATCAGAGAAAGAGGTGAGTCAAAGAGGCTGGAAGAAACATACAGAATCAGAATGCAAACTACAGCTCCCAGCATGCCTCTGCACTGGAAGCAATATCAAAGGCTGCTGGGAGTTGTAGTCCACAATGTTAAATTGGTACTGTGATGTCATGTCAATATCGGTCTAGTGCTGTATATTATAAAGACATTTCAGAGGGCTGGATCACATCACTATCAGGGTCTAGCGCTGTATATTATAAAGACATTTCAGAGAGCTGGGGCAATGGAGGGTCTGGAGTATATTATAAAGACATTTCAGAGGGCTGGATCGCATCAAAGAGGGCTGGAAGATATTATAAAGACATTTCAGAGGGCTGGATCGCATCAATATCAGGGTCATGCGCTGTATATTATAAAAGACATTTCAAGGGCTGATGCATCGATATCAGGGTCTAGCAATGTATATTAAAAGACATTTCAGAGGGCTGGATCATGTCAATATCAGGGTCTAGCGCTGTATATTATAAAGACATTTCAGAGGGCTGGATCGCATCGATATCAGGGTCTAGCGCTGTATATTATAAAGACATTTCAGAGGGCTGGATCGCATCAATATCAGGGTCTAGCGCTGTATATTATAAAGACATTTCAGAGGGCTGGATCGCATCGATATCAGTGTCTAGCGCTGTATATTATAAAGACATTTCAGAGGACTGGATCGCATCGATATCAGGGTCTAGCGCTGTATATTATAAAGACATTTCAGAGGGCTGGATCGCATCAATATCAGGGTCTAGCGCTGTATATTATAAAGACATTTCAGAGGGCTGGATCGCATCAATATCAGGGTCTAGCGCTGTATATTATAAAGACATTTCAGAGGGCTGGATCGCATCGATATCAGGGTCTAGTGCTGTATATTATGTTAGTGTTTATTAAAAATCTTTCCTCTCCTCTCCTCTCTCAGTCTCCTCTAAGATCTTATTACAGTGAACAGATTTTACCTCAGTCTCTTCATTCAAGCAGAAACTTATCTGTCTATCACCAAGAACAAGGGAAAGGTAACTATACTGTCTGTGTGTCTGTCTGTCTGTCAGTCTGTGTGTCTGTCTGTCTGTCAGTCTGTGTGTCTGTCAGTCTGTCAGTCTGTCAGTCTGTGTGTCTGTCTGTCTGTGTGTGTGTGTGTGTGTTTGTGTCTATCTGTGTATGTTTTCTGATAGATATATTGATTGAACGTCTCTCTCTCTCTCTCTCCCAGTACTCCCAGTCTGCCCAGTGTCTCTCCCCTGCCACAGCACCCCCACCTGGACACTGAGTGAACCTGCGAGAAAGGTAAGAAAAACAAACATGAAATAAATCTCCCCTCTGTCCTGCACCTCTATTCGCGACACAGCTCTGAGGTGTGTAGTTTGGAAAGACACACATAGTTACAATCAAACTACACTGGTTTAGAGACAGCAGTTTGCAGGCCTGACTGTTCACTGTGTGGAAGTTGATCCCTGCTGCTTCCCCAGGAAGTGGGTCCGGTGAGGGGTCGTGGAGCAGAGAGAGAGAGAGGATGAGGAGGAACCAGGAGAGGTTGTCCAATGAGGAGAGACTGAGGAAGAGCGGCCCGGCCAATCACAGCCAGGGTCAGAGGTCACCGCAGCAAAGGGAGCAGGTGTGTGTGTGTCTGTCTATCTATCTATCTATCTATCTATCTGTCTCACCTTATAGCTGTGTGTTTTTCTATCTGTGTGTTTGTGTGTCTTAATTACTGTCTATGTATCTACAGCATTATTAATGTGACAATTCATACCAGCATCTGTGTTCCCTCCCTCTCTCTCTCTCCTCCTCCTGTCCCCCTCTCCCCTCTCCCCTCTCCCTCTCTCTCTCTCTCTCCTCTCTCCCTCTCTCCTCTGTCTCTGTCTATCTCTCCTCTCTCTCTCTCTCCCTCTCTCTCTATCTCTCTCCTCTCACCCTCTCTCCTCCTGTCTCTCCTCTCTCTCCTCTCCTTATTAATGTGACAATTCATCCAACATTGGTTCTCCTCTCCTCTCCTCTCTCCTCTCCTCTCTCTCCTCTCTCTCTCTCTCTCTCCTCTCCCTCCTCTCTCCCCCTCTCTCTCCTCTCCTCTCTCCTCTCTCTCTCCTCTCTCCCCCCTCCTCCTCTCCTCTCCTCTCTCTCCTCTCCTCTCCTCTCTCCTCTCTCCTCTCTCCTCTCTCCTCTCCTCCTCTCCTCTCTCCTCTCTCCTCCTCTCCTCTCTCCCCTCTCTCCTCTCTCCTCTCCTCTCTCCTCTCCTCCTCTCTCCTCTCTCTCCTCTCTCTCCTCTCTCTCCTCCTCTCCCCTCTCCTCTCCTCTGTCCTCTCTCTCCTCCTCTCCTCCTCTCCTCTCTCTCTCTCTCTGTAGTTGAGTCATGTTGCAGCAGACGATCTCGTTGTCTCTTCTGGCTGTGATGTCACAGACGGTTGCCGGGTGACGCTTGTCAGGACCTCCTTCCTGCCCTCGACCCTCACGGCTCGCCGCGTCTCTCTCGAGGACCCCTCGGAGCTGCCCGCTGCTCTGCCCGAACAGACAGCGACACGCAAGACCACTAGGGAGACGCCCTCTACCCCGACCTGAGCCAAAAACGCAGCTCAGGACCCTGAGACAGATGGCCACCTCGCTGCCCGAGGAGATAACATCATTTAGGACCCCAAGTAAGGTGCCCTCTACCCCGCCTGAGCTACAAACAGAATCTAGAAGAGAGAGACGGTCGGCCACATCACTGCCAGAACAAATAACATCATTCAGGCCCCCAAAAAAGGTACCTGCTACCCAGCCAGAACAAATAACAGCATACAGGACCCAGAGAGAGGCGTCCTCGACTCCGCCTGAGCCAAAAACACAGCTCAGGACCCAAAAATCAGGACCGCCCTCCCCGTTGCCTGTTTACACCACAAACAGGACCCAAGCGGAGCTGCCCTCTCCACTGCCTGTCTGCACCACAGCGAGGACCCCAAGCAGCTCAGGGTCGTCCGTCAACCTGCCTGCAGAGAAACAGGAAGCGAGGGCGGGGCTAGCCCTGACCGGGGGCATGCTGGGTAATGGGAGGAGCCAGCGAGCAGAGAGAGAGAGAAAAAGAGAGGGAGAGGGAGAGAGAGTGGTGAGAAGAGAGAGGGTATGTATTTAAAATGTGTTGCAGAGCCCCTGTTTGTCTTTCTGTCTGTCTGTCTGCATTGCCATTGAAGATCATTCATGGTATAGTTAGCACACTGTGGTCCCATTCTCCCAATGGCATCCCATTACAGCTGCCCTATACTTGTGCTACCATTGCCCCTCAGTGTAATACAGAACCATTATCGTTTCTCTCTCTCTCTCTCTCTCTCTCTGCCCCCCAAAGGTCATAGTGCGTGCCCCTTTCCTGAACTCCGACCCTGACCTTTCCCTGACCCCTGAAGAGATTGCGGTCAAGCAGAGAAAAGTTGACAAAATCCGAAGCATGGTGACCAAGAGGTGAGTGACAGAGAAGAGTCCCACAGTAACAGCACAGTGTAATAAAGCATACAGCATGGGGAAGCATAGGGAAGCATTGTAAAGCACAGAGAGGTCTGGTAAAGCACAGGGAAGCATTGTAAAGCACAGAGAGGTCTGGTAAAGCATAGGGAAGCATTGTAAAGCACAGAGAGGTCTGGTAAAAGCACAGGAAGCATTGTAAAAGCACAGAGAGGTGTGGTAAAAGCATAGGAAGCATTGTAAAGCACAGAGAGGTCTGGTAAAAGCATAGGGAAGCATTGTAAAAGCACAGAGAGGTCTGGTAAAGCATAGGGAAGCATTGTAAAAGCACAGAGAGGTCTGGTAAAGCATAGGGAAGCATTGTAAAGCACAGAGAGGTCTGGTAAAGCATAGGGAAGCATTGTAAAAGCACAGAGAGGTCTGGTAAAGCATAGGGAAGCATTGTAAAGCATAGAGAGGTCTGGTAAAGCATAGGGAAGCATTGTAAAGCACAGAGAGGTCTGGTAAAAGCATAGGGAAGCATTGTAAAAGCACAGAGAGGTCTGGTAAAGCATGGGAAGCATTGTAAAGCACAGAGAGGTCTGGTAAAAGCATAGGGAAGCATTGTAAACCACAGAGAGGTCTGGTAAAGCATAGGGAAGCATTGTAAAAGCACAGAGAGGTCTGGTAAAGCAGGGAAGCATTGTAAAGCACAGAGGTCTGGTAAAGCACAGGGAAGCATTGTAAAAGCACAGCAGGTCTGGTAAAGCATTAGGAAGCATTGTCTTCTCTCCCCAAAGGTCACCCTCCCCTCTCTCTCTCAGTGTATTGCTCAGGACAGAGGTCTGGTAAAAGCATAGGGAAGCATTGTAAAGGGCACAGAGGTCTGGTAAAGCACAGGGATGAGCATTGAGGAGGAGAGAGAGATGGCTGGTAAAGCAAAGGGAAGCATTGTAAAGCACAGAGAGGTCTGGTAAAAAGATATCTTTATTTATAAGCATTATCATGACCAAGCACAGAGGTCTTTTCTGCATAGGGAAGCATTGTAACTGCACAGACATTAGAGATATTAAAAGCATAAGGTGATATTTAAAACCAATATGAGGGTAAATTTAAATTAGGGATACACATAAATGCACAAACTCATTTTTAATTGGAAAAGCATAGGGAAGCATTTTAAAGACATTTATCTGGTGAAATTCAGGAAGCATTGTAAAACACATTTTCTGGTAAATTCATCCACTAGCTGCATTAGAGGTCTGGTAAAGCATAGGAAGCAAAACTCAATTATAAAAAGAGGTCTGGTAAAGCATAGGAAGCATTACAATAAAGCACAGAGGTCTGGTCTCTCATAGGAAGCATTCAGCTCAGTCTCTGCTGGACTGGTAAAGCATCCAATGGAATGATGATTTTAAAGCACAGCACAGTGTAATAAAGCTATTAGTCTATATGTCTTCTCTCCCCTCTCCCCTCTCCCCTCCCCTCTCTCTCAGTGTAGCTCAGGAGAGGTGCAGTACCTCTCTCATTCCCCTAGAGGGCGACGGGGAGAGGGAGCGCATCATCAGCCTCTCTTTCGCTCTGGCCAATGAGGCTTCGAGGAGGAGTCGTGAGATGGCTGGTCAGTCAAACCTAACCAATGTTTTTATCGTCTGGCTGTAAATTATTGATATCTTTATTTATAATGTAAGTTATACGCGACCAAAACGCGAGTATGTTTTTCTGCATTGCAAATCTCATAACTGTTTTTACATTAGAGATATTAAGCCGTGATAAAGTGATATTTAAAACCAATATGAGGGTAAATTTAATTATTTCATATACACATACAATGTCATATCAAACTCATTTTTAATTGAAATTCGCTCACTATTTTAAAGACATTTATAAAGTGAAATTCAGTCTATATGTAAAACTCATTTTAGCGTAAATTCATCCACTAGCTGTAATTAATTTCAGGGTCAATTAACCGCATGCAAAAACTCAATTATAAAAATGTAAGACTGAGGTTAAAGTCAGCGCTGTATTTAAACTCTTTACAATGTGAATTCCCTGCCTCCTCTCTCTCTCTCCTCTCAGCTCAGTCTCTGCTGGACTGCAGTGACTCCAATGCCGAGAATGATGATTTTTGGAAACTTACTACGACAGAGAAGAGTGAAATTTGGGGTTCCCTGAATTTCGGGGACCCCCGACTCCCTAGCCCCGCACCCAGCCCCCCCCGGCCATCCCACAGTGCACTGGGGCGACAGGAGACCGAAGAGAGCACAGGACAGCCCACCAATCAGCTCCTGTATATCTCAGAAGAGGCAGCCAATAGGAATCTGAGCTCAGAGACGGCCACCAATCAGAATGAAGGGTTGGAAATGCCAGCCAGTGGTAATCAAGGGGGGAATGCCTCGCCCAATCAGATTCGACCGGACGCCAGATTGACGCCCAGTGAAAACGAAGGGAGAAACGTTTCACCCAATCAAACTGAAGGTCTTGAAATGTCGGCCAGTCAAATTCGAGGGAGAGACGGCTCGCTCAATGAGATTCAGCTCGACTCCAAAATGCCGTCCAGTGAAATCGAAGGGATTGATGTGTCGTCCAATCAGAACAAAGACAAAAACGTGTCGACCAGTGAAACCGAAGGCTTGGAAATGTCACCCAATGAAATGGAAGAAGGCTACGAACTTCCGACCAATGAAACTGAAAGAAGAAAAACCTCGTCCAATGAAATCGAAGACCCCAAACTGCCGCCCAATGAAATTCACATCCTGGAAGAAATAACGACCTATCAAATCTTCAGCTCTGACAAACGAGCCAATCAGCAAGCTCAGCTGGCCAAACCACCATCCAATCAGTGCTCAGTACCCCAAACGGCCAATCAAATCACAGCGGCAGAAAAAAACAACGCTTTCGTCAAACCGGCAAATCAGAAAGCAGAAACCCAACATCTAGCCAATCAGAGCTCAGGAGAGACTGCAGCAGAACGACCCGGCCAGCAGAGAACCAATGGGATCCTGTTTTACATCCGAAAAGAGGTGGAACCTGGCCAGGAGTTAGCCAGTCCGGATTCAGGGTTCTGTGAGGCGGACCTAACAGCCAATCAGACCTCAGCTTTTGAAGACAGTCGTTTGACAGTGCTGCACACCAGTCTGTGATGTCATAACCATTCAAACGCTTGACATTTTTAATTTTGAGGGTCACAGAAAGTGAAAGAGAGAAAGAGAGAAAGTAGAAGAGAGAGAGAGAGTTTTAGAGAGAGATCCAGAGAGAGAGAGAAACCCAAAACTGTCAGCAACTGAAACAATCAGACCCCCTGAGTTTCAATAGCCATAGTTTTATATATTATACAGCAACACCAAACACGATTCAGACAGTCCCCCTGAGTTTCAATAGCCATAGTTTTATATATTATACATCAACACCAAACACGATTCAGACAGCCCCCCTGTTTTAAGTTTCAATAGCCATAGTTTTATATATTATACAGCAAACCAAGAAGAGATTCAGAAAGTCAAGTTACAGAGAAACGTTTTAATAGCGTCATCCAGTTTTGGATAGAAATTAAACCAGAAGAGAGAGAGAGAAAGTCAAGTTAGCAGAGAAACGGATCCAGAACTTCACTGGATCTTCTAAACCAGAAGAGACTGAGAGAGAAAGTCAAGTTAGCAGAGAAACGTTTTAATGCCTTCATCATCCAGAACTTCACTGGATCAGAAACTCCAAACCAGAAGAGACTGAGAGAGAAAGTCAAGTTAGCAGAGAAACGTTTTAATGCCTTCGTCATCCAGAACTTCACTGGATCAGAAACTCCAAACCAGAAGAGACTGAGAGAGAAAGTCAAGTTAGCAGAGAAACGTTTTAATGCCTTCGTCATCCAGAACTTCACTGGATCAGAAACTCCAAACCAGAAGAGACTGAGAGAGAAAGTCAAGTTAGCAGAGAAACGTTTTAATGCCTTCATCATCCAGAACTTCACTGGATCAGAAACTCCAAACCAGAAGAGACTGAGAGAGAAAGTCAAGTTAGCAGAGAAACGTTTTAATGCCTTCGTCATCCAGAACTTCACTGGATCAGAAACTCCAAACCAGAAGAGACTGAGAGAGAAAGTCAAGTTAGCAGAGAAACGTTTTAATGCCTTCATCATCCAGAACTTCACTGGATCAGAAACTCCAAACCAGAAGAGACTGAGAGAGAAAGTCAAGTTAGCAGAGAAACGTTTTAATGCCTTCGTCATCCAGAACTTCACTTAATAATTTTGTTAACTATGATCATTTTAACAAATTAGACGTTAGACAGTGTGAATACTACAAAATATATTATCATAAATATATACCTAGATATATTTTTTTGTTTCTTTTCTAACAACTGTGTTTTTTAAAAATATTAACAGATTTGAATCATATTTCGTGCCAAAGGGCTGAAGAATATCTCTGTTTTGTAATATTAAAATTAAAAAAGCAAATTTTATTATATTCATTTCTATATTTCGTTCTCCATCCATCCTTCCTATTTGCTGTGAGCTTGTCTGGAGAATTCTAACTGCCAGGCAGCCTTCCACTCCGAATGATTCTACCACCAGCGTTCTGCATAACTGTCTATTTCTATGTGTGTGTGTGTGTGTCTATCTACTGTGTGTCTGTCTGTCTCTGTCTATTATCAGCTCTCAATCAAACTAACATATCCCACAGCTACCACCAATATACTGTATATCTGTCTATCTATGTATCTATCTAGTAATCATATCTCAAACTAACATATCCTACTGCTAACACCAATATACTGTATATCTGTCTATCTATGTATCTATCTAGTAATCATATCTCAAACTAACATATCCCACTGCTACCACCAATACACTGTCTATCTGTCTATCTATCTAGTAATCATATCTCAAACAAACATATCACACTGCTATCATCAATACACTGTCTATCTGCTATCTATTTATCTATCTAGTAATCATATCTCAAACAAACATATCCCACTGCTACCATCAATACACTGTCTATCTGCTATCTATTTATCTATCTTGTAATCATATCTCAAACATATCCCACCGCTACCACCAATACTCTATCTGTATCTATTTATCTATCTAGTAATCATATCTCAAACATATCCCACTGCTACCACCAATACTCTATCTGTATCTATTTATCTATCTAGTAATCATATCTCAAACTAACATATCCCACTGCTACCACCAATACACTATCTATCTGCTATCTATTTATCTATCTAGTAATCATATCTCAAACATATCCCACTGCTACCACCAATACTCTATCTGCTATCTATTTATCTATCTAGTAATCATATCTCAAACATATCCCACTGCTACCACCAATACTCTATCTGTATCTATTTATCTATCTACTAATCATATCTCAAACTAACATATCCCACCGCTACCACCAATACACTATCTATCTGCTATCTATTTATCTATCTTGTAATCATTATTATTATTATTATTATTATTATTATTATTATTTGTTTATTTAGCATCTAGTTGAAAATCATGTCTCAAACAGACTTACAGAGACCAGGTGTGTGAACTATGCATCAGCTATCAGAGTCATTTATTTATCTTGTAATCATCTCAAACATATCCCTCACCCAAAAGACTTGAGCACAAGGAGGTTAAGTGACTTGCTCTCGGGTCTCAAACAATGAGTCACCACCAAGGTCTGGGATTTGAACCAGGGACCTCCTAGTAATCAAGCCCTTTCTAACATATCCACTGGACCACACAGCCACCTGTGTGGTCCAATCATATCTCAAACATATCCCACTGCTACCACCAATACTCTATCTGTATCTATTTATCTATCTACTAATCATATCTCAAACTAAACATCCCACTGCTACCACCAATATACTGTCTGTCTATCTATTTACCTATCTCTCTATCTAGTAATCAGATCTCTTGTCAAACTAAAATATCCCACTGCTACCACCAGTATATACTGTTTATATCTCTCTATCGATCTGTCTGTAAAGTGGGCAGGACTGGCAGAGTTGAAAGATCACACTGTCACACGATTTGGTAGTTAAGACTCTCCAGGCCAGGAGGAGGCGCACCAAACCAGGGCCGCCAGGGGGAGGGAGGGTTTAGGAAATGAAAGGGTGTCCTCGGCTCTTTTGCGCACCAGCCCCCCCTGTGGTCTGTGCAGTTCCCGTGGCTTGCCTTTATATCTGTGCGTTGTCCTAACGCTGTAGCTCTGAGGCGGCTGCACGGTGAGTCTGCAGAGTGTAAAGAAGCGGGTGTGTGACTGCACAAATAGGAGGACAGCGTGGGTTCATCTTCACCCTCCCAGTGACCTTCAGGGGAGGTAGCGGTGAGCCTAAAAATAATTGGGCATTACTAAATAACAAAACTCATGTCTATGGCATTCGAGTCTGTTATAAATGTGGATTACGCTCGTTGGTTTGAAGGAGGTGTGGAAGGCTGTCTGGCAGTTAAGAGTCCTTCAGACAAACTCAAAAGCAGAAACACCAGCAAATACCAAACCAGGGGAAGAATAGGAAGAAAAAAATGAAGAAATGAAAATGACTTTTTCTTTTGAAGAAATCTAATCTTTATGCAGTTTGAGTCTGATTTATATCTGTAAGTAAAAATAATAATGAATAATAAAACCTTGAATTTCATTGCAATTAAAATATAAGAGTGTGTGTTCTGATCAAATATTTAGCAGGTCCAAGTTAGTTCACTGACCTTCATGTAGTCTCCCTTCTGTTGAGAGAGCGCCATCTAGTGCACAGCTAGTGCACTGCCAGCAATCCCACGTGTCAGATCACTAGGGGGCGCTGGCTCTTCTATACAGACACTGGCTGTGTTACACTGTGGCAGGCAGCTGAATTGACGTGTTGAAATGATTTGTATTGTGATACAAGACCACAGCAGAGCTCTAGAGTTAAAGAACTACAGCTCCCAGCATCCCTCGCCATGGCCGCGGGTGCAGAGGCATGCTGGGAGCTGTAGTCCTATAGCCAGGGCTGGAGCGATTCACTGTGTCTCGATGAATCGCGATGCTTTCTTTACATGATGTGTCGTAATAGAGGTCTGTATCGCTTGTGATACGAGACCGCAGCATAAAGAACTACAGCTCCCAGCATGCCTCGCCACGGCCCGCGGGTGCAGAGGCATGCTGGGAGCTGTAGTCCTATAGCCAGGGCTGTCCCGATTCACAATACAATAACTAGGGCAGCGCAGCTAGAACTGAAGAGCAGCTCCTGAACTCACAGTCAAAGAAACACAGATTTAGTGTGGAAGAAATGGCGAGAGAGAGAGAGAGAGAGAGAGAGAGAGAGAGAGAGAAATAACATCCAGACTTTTTTTTTTTTTACAGAAAAAATATGTTTTATTTTCTATTACTGTTTAAAAAGGAGGAAAAAACTTTATATACATTTTTGTAAGAAAAAAAAAAAATGTATCCTGTGTTGAAAACATGTTCAAAAAAACCCAAAACAACACACACTTTACAAATTGCAAAATACAAAAAAGGCACTTTTATAAAATATTAAAAACATGAACCGGATTGGAGTTTATTATCATCTGTCACAATAACTCAATTACCAACCAGTTTAAACTGGGAAACGTTCACATTGAGAATTCCCAGTACCAAATACAGGACCTTAATAGTGAAAACAGAGGACAGTCTCAATATTGAATTCTGATATTTTCACTACAGTATGATAAGTTTACAAACCCCTAATGAAATGTATAATTTCTAGACCTTTCTCGAAAAACAAAGAATTCTAGAAAAATCTTTTCTAGCACCAAGTTCTGCTTTTCTGGATGAGCGAACGAGGGGTGGGGCGGGGCTGGAGATGCAGTACCGAGAGTCCTGTTGATATGCAGAGCCTTGTAAACCTGTTTTACTGTGAAAGAAAATACTTTTAAACAGAGCGTCTAAAATAAACCGCGTGTGTGAAAATAATTTGGACCTGACGCGCCTGAGACGCGCTGAATAAATGGATCGCAAGGGGTTAAAGTTTGCAAAACAGAATTTGAATGACGGAGAGGAGTTCTGGTCTGGTTTTGTGGCACGGTGATAAGGTCCGATGAGGAAAAGAATGCCATACCTACTCTCAAGTATGTCTATCTTTTTAGAAGGCTGTTTTTTTCCTCTAATGGTTCAGGAAGATTTGGTTCCAATACGCGGTACAACGGATTCCAGAACATAGCAAAAGATATCGGCCAATCATCCGAAATCCTCCGCTACAAAACCGGGTTTTAAAACTGGACGTTCCAACACAACGACCCAAAACACACATCAAAATCTACTTCAGAATAGATAAAGATGAATGGAATCAAGGTTCTGGAAGGGCCCGGTCAAAGTCCTGATCTAAATCCGATTGAGAAGCTTTGGTAAGGGTTAAGACCATAAGAAAGTTTACAAACGAGAGGAGGCCCCATTCAGCCCATCTTGCTCGTTTGGTTGTTAGTAGCTTATTGATCCCAGAATCTCATCAAGCAGCTTCTTGAAGGATCCCAGGGTGTCAGCTTCAACAACATTACTGGGGAGTTGGTTCCAGACCCTCACAATTCTCTGTGTAAAAAAAGTGCCTCCTATTTTCTGTTCTGAATGCCCCTTTATCTAATCTCCATTTGGGACCCCTGGTCCTTGTTTTTCAGGTTGATAAAGTCCCCTGGGTCGACATTGTCAATACCTTTTAGGATTTTGAATGCTTGAATCAGATCTCTTCTTTGTTCAAGACTGAATAGATTCAATTCTTTTAGCCTGTCTGCATACGACATGCCTTTTAAACCCGGGATAATTCTGGTCGCTCTTCTTTGCACTCTTTCTAGAGCAGCAATATCCTTTTTTGTAGCGAGGTGACCAGAACTGAACACAATATTCTAGGTGAGGTCTTACTAATGCATTGTAAAGTTTTAACATTACTTCCCTTGATTTAGATTCAAGTTGAAGGCGGCTGGGCACAGGGGAAGTCCTGGGAATTTGAATGAACTGGAGCAATTTCACTAAAGAATCTGTTAAAATCTCACTGAGAAATCATTTGAAAGAGGTTGGTATTGCTAAAGGAGCCTCAACTAGCTATTAATATCATTCGCCTTGTTAGGGTTGTTATAGGGCAGCAGTGTGGAGTAGTGGTTAGGGCTCTGGACTCTTGACCGGAGGGTCGTGGGTTCAATCCCAGGTGGGGGACACTGCTGCTGTACCCTTGAGCAAGGTACTTTACCTAGATTGCTCCAGTAAAAACCCAACTGTATAAATGGGTATTATGTAAAAATAATGTGATATCTTGTAACAAAAGTCGCCCTGGAAAGGGTGTCTGCTAAGAAATAAATAATAATAAAAATAATAGGGTAAGAATGCTTTCGAACGTGCTGAATAGATAATTGTAGATTTTTTGTAACACCTTTTCCCTCATCCACAAAAGCAAAACTTTGTGCTAGAAAATATTTTTTCTAGAACTCTGTTCTCGAGAAATGTCTAGAAATTATAAAAATTTCCATAAGGGTAAGTAAACCTTTCACTACAACTATAATATATATATATATATATATATATATATATATATATATATATATATATATATATATATATATATATATATATATATAGTTTCTTGGGGGTGAAAATGGGGTTTCAAAATTATTACAAATTAACATCAAAAAATAAAAGAAAAACTAACTTATTGACAATATTTTCTCCTAAGAATAAATACACATTATATTTAAATACAGAAACGTGTACATGCAAACCAAACCAAACGACTTCAAGTGGCATTACACAGTCATGAGATTACTGTTATATAGATATATCAAATATATAATACAACAAAATATGACGTTTTCAAAAAAAAAGAGAGCCAAAAATAAAAAATGAGGTCATAGGTTATTTTTAATATAATTCAAAAATGTTAAAATTAGAGGCTCTAGTGGTTAGAGCTGGCTGGGACTAGTGGAGGGGGAGGCTGGAGGAGGACTGGGAGGGACTGGGAGGGAGGGAGGCTGGAGTGGAGGCTGAGGAGGGACTGGGGGAGGAGGGAGTGGTTAGAGCTGAGGAGGGACTGGGAGGGAGGCTGGCTCTAGTGGTTAGAGCTGAGGAGGGACTGGGAGGGAGGGACGGAGAGAGGCTGGCTCTAGTGGTTAGAGCTGAGGAGGGACTGGGAGGGGAGGGAGGGAGGCTGGCTCTAGTGGTTAGAGCTGAGGAGGGACTGGGAGGGGGAGGGAGGCTGGCTCTAGTGGTTAGGAGGGACTGAGGAGGGACTGGGAGAGGAGGGACTGGGAGGGGAGGCTGGCTCTAGTGGTTAGAGCTGAGGAGGGACTGGGAGAGAGGATGGACAGGCTGGAGTGGTTGGACTGAGGAGGGATGGGAGGGAGGATTTTGGGACATGTGGGTTAAAACTTTCTAGTGGAGGGACTGAGGAAAGGCTGGCTCTAGTGGTTGGCTGAGGAGGGACTGGGAGAAAGACTCTAGTGGTTAGAGCTGAGGAGGGACAGAGATGGACAGATGGACAGTTTTGGACATGTCAAGCATTTTAGGACAGAAATAACTTCTATAAAACTCTTATAGAGAAGAGAGTTACAGCATAATGGTGGTAGTAGTGGGATATTTAGACAGATAGACAGCTAGATAGACAGACAGACAGAGTCATTGGTTGAAGGAGTTTTTTAGCTAGTTTTACAGACCAGAGATACAGCATAATGGTGGTAGCAGGAGGGATATTTAGACAGACAGGTGACAGTGGTTGAAGGAGATTTTCAGCTAAAATTAAGGGATGGAAGTAAGACTCTTATATCTGGTATAGGAGGCTGTGTGGTCCAGTGGTTAAAGAAAAGGGCTTGTAACTGGGAGGTCCCTGGTTCAAATCCCACCTCAGCCACTGACTCATTGTGTGACCCTGAGCGAGTCACTTAACCTCCTTGTGCTCCGTCTTTCGGGTGAGACGTAGTTGTAAGTGACTCTGCAGCTGATGCATAGTTCACACACCCTAGTCTCTGTAAGTCGCCTTGGATAAAGGCGTCTGCTAAATAAACAAATAATAATAATAATAATAATAATAATAATAATAATAATAATCAGATCTCCGTCAAACTAAACTATCCCACCGCTACCACCAGTATACTGTGTCTATCTCTGTGTATCTCTCTGTCGATATATTCTTCATAAAGAAACTGTCACATTTAAACCTAGTAGTAGAAGCTGGACAAAATTTTGGGTAACAAAAAAGGTATAGAAAAAAAATCTCTCGGAATCAGAACCGGGTTCTAAGCGGTTCCGGTTCCGGTTCCGGTTCGGGCCAGCAGCACGCACACGCAGGCCGTGTCGATCCGGACCCACCTCCAGCCCGTCAGGTTTCTCTCGTTGAGGGTCAGCGCCCGAACGAAGGACTGCTTCACCTTGCACTCCGACACCCACTGTCTGCGGTCCACTCCCCGACAGCCGGCCCGGGACAGCGGGACGGGCTCCCCCCGGCACCGGGTCTCGTAGAAGTACTGCTTGAGAGGACCGGTGAGGGTTCGGACCTCGGACAGGACAGTCACGGACACCCCCCTCAGATCCACCGCCGTTTTTTTGTCCGTCACCCAAACGCTCATCGAGTCGCAAACGGACAGCTCCCCTCGTCTGGTGTCCGATCGCCTGCGGCGCGAGTCGTTCCTGCCCGCGTCTTCGTCCGTCTCGCTGCCCCAAGAGAATTCCTCCGGGGGGAAAAAAGCCGGAGGATTCTGGGGGATTTTGCTGGAGAGCAGGACCCTGGGGTTTTCCGTTAGGAACTGCCGTTCCCCCCCCGTTCCCAGCTCCAGTGGTTCGATCCCGAAGCCTCCGCTGCCCAGGTTGGGCTCTCCCATTCTGCCTTCCAGGGGGGGAGGCTGGATTCCATAAACCGGAGGGAAGACGTCTTTAGTTTGGCCGTGGAGCAGGTTGTTCGTGTAAACGGGGTAACTGGGGGTAGTTTTGGGTCTGTTTCTTAATTTCCTGGGGTTTTTAGTCCTATTTTTGGTATGTTTTTGGTTTGTGGTGACGGTGTGGGTCTTGTTGCTAGGGTTGTGTGGTCGCCGTGGTGCTGGTGGTTGTTGTTGTTGTTGCTGTGGTGGTTGCCAAGGGGAGTGGTCTTCATCCAGGAAGCTCTGTGGAAGGGGGAGGGTCGTTGCTAAGAGGGAGGCGATCACCATGGCAACCAGAGGAAGCCAGCGCATCACTTCAGAATGGCGTCAGCTGAGGGGGGAGGAGAATGAAGAGGAGTTAAAATAATTCCCCTGGGTTTCAATATCCATAGTTTTATATATTATACAGCATCATAAAAAAAACTACAGCTCCCAGCATGCCACTACACTAGCAGTAACAGTGAGGGATGCTGGGAGCTGTAGTTCAGATGCTAAGTTTCAAAGCCATAGTTTTATATATTATACAGCAACACCAAACACGATTCAGACAGCCCCCCTGAGTTTCAATAGCCATAGTTTTATATATTATACAGCAACACCAAACATGATTCAGACAGTCCCCCTGAGTTTCAATAGCCATAGTTTTATATATTATACAGCAACACCAAACACGATTCAGACAGTCCCCCTGAGTTTCAATAGCCATAGTTTTATATATTATACAGCAACACCAAACACGATTCAGACAGTCCCCCTGAGTTTCAATAGCCATAGTTTTATATATTATACAGCAGAACCAAACACGACTCAGACAGTCACCCTGAGTTTCAATAGCCATAGTTTTATATATTATACAGCAACACCAAACACGATTCAGACAGTCCCCCTGAGTTTCAATAGCCATAGTTTTATATATTATACAGCAACACAAACAAGACAGTTGAGTTTTATATATTCAGACACCAAACCCCCCAGACAGTCCCCCTGAGTTTCAATAGCCATAGTTTTATATATTATACAGCAGAACCAAACTGTACTATAATTAAGCTAATTGCAATATTATTTAAGTCCACCAGGGGGCAGTGGAGTCCACAAATTGATCTATACTGGTGAAGAAAATTCTCATTAGGTGAAACTTACTAAAGAAATATTTTAAATAGAAAATATACTTCAATTTTGTATTTCATTAGTTTGCCTTCAATATAACGGAATGTTTTAACTGCATTCAAATGTATAACCTGAACTTCAAACGAGAAGAGACTGAGAGAGAAAGTCAAGTTAGCAGAGAAACGTTTTAATGCCTTCGTCATCCAGAACTTCACTGGATCAGAAACTCCAAACCAGAAGAGACTGAGAGAGAAAGTCAAGTTCAGCAGAGAAACGTTTTAATGCCTTCATCATCCAGACCTCAGAACTTCACTGGATCAGAAACGTTTTTAATGCCCAGAACTTCACTGGACCAAAAACTCCAAACGAGAAGAGACTGAGAGAGAAAGTCAAGTTAGCAGAGAAACGTTTTAATGCCTTCATCATCCAGAACTTCACTGGATCAGAAACCCAAACCAGAAGAGACTGAGAGAGTTTCAAGTTAGCAGAGAAACGTTTTAATGCCTTCATCATCCAGAACTTCACTGGATCAGAAACTCCAAACCAGAAGAGACCGAGAGAGAAAGTCAAGTTAGCAGAGAAACGTTTAATGCCTTCCTCATCCAGAACTTCACTGGATCAGAAACTCCAAACCAGAAGAGACTGAGAGAGAAAGTCAAGTTAGCAGAGAAACGTTTTAATGCCTTCATCATCCAGAACTTCACTGGATCAGAAACTCCAAACCAGAAGATCAGTCAAGTTAGCAGAGAGAAACGTTTTAATGCCTTCATCATCCAGAACTTCACTGGATCAGAAACTCCAAACCAGAAGAGACTGAGAGAGAAAGTCAAGTTAGCAGAGAAACGCTTTTAATGCCTTCATCATCCAGAACTTCACTGGATCAGAAACTCCAAACCAGAAGAGACTGAGAGAGAAAGTCAAGTTAGCAGAGAAACGTTTTAATGCCTTCATCATCCAGAACTTCACTGGATCAGAAACTCCAAACCAGAAGAGACTGAGAGAGAAAGTCAAGTTAGCAGAGAAACGTTTTAATGCCTTCGTCATCCAGAACTTCACTGGATCAGAAACTCCAAACCAGAAGAGACTGAGAGAGAAAGTCAAGTTAGCAGAGAAACGTTTTAATGCCTTCATCATCCAGAACTTCACTGGATCAGAAACCCCAAACCAGAAGAGACCGAGAGAGAAAGTCAAGTTAGCAGAGAAACGTTTTAATGCCTTCGTCATCCAGAACTTCACTGGATCAGAAACTCCAAACCAGAAGAGACTGAGAGAGAAAGTCAAGTTAGCAGAGAAACGTTTTAATGCCTTCGTCATCCAGAACTTCACTGGATCAGAAACTCCAAACCAGAAGAGACTGAGAGAGAAAGTCAAGTTAGCAGAGAAACGTTTTAATGCCTTCATCATCCAGAACTTCACTGGATCAGAAACTCCAAACCAGAAGAGACTGAGAGAGAAAGTCAAGTTAGCAGAGAAACGTTTTAATGCCTTCGTCATCCAGAACTTCACTGGATCAGAAACTCCAAACCAGAAGAGACTGAGAGAGAAAGTCAAGTTAGCAGAGAAACGTTTTAATGCCTTCGTCATCCAGAACTTCACTGGATCAGAAACTCTGTCAACTAACTTGACTTTTAGGTTTTTTCCTAGGGCATTAAAACCCGTGCAATATTCTGTCCCTCCCTCTCTCTCTCTCTCTCTCTCTCTCTGGCCTGAGGGAATACACCTTCTAAACATTCCTCTCTCTCTCCCTCGCCCTCCCTCCACTATAGTTAACTATAGTTAGGTAAAGAAAACAATGTGACTCCACAGACACACACACCTATGAGAGAGAGGGGAGAGGAGAGAGAGAGAAGGGAGAGGAGAGGGGGAGAGGAGAGGAGAAGAGGGAAGAGGAGAGAGGACAGGAGAGTGGATAGGAGAGAGGAAAGAGAGGATAGAAGAGAGAGGAGAGGAGAGTTGTTGTATAATATAGAAAACTATGGCTATTGAAACTCAGGGGGGCTGTCTGAATCGTGTTTGGTGTTGCTGTATAATATATAAAACTATGGCTATTGAAACTCAGGGGGACTGTCTGAATCGTGTTTGGTGTTGCTGTATAATATATAAAACTATGGCTATTGAAACTCAGGGGACTGTCTGAATCGTGTTTGGTGTTGCTGTATAATATATAAAACTATGGCTATTGAAACTCAGGGGGGCTGTCTGAATCGTGTTTGGTGTTGCTGTATAATATATAAAACTATGGCTATTGAAGAGGAGAGGGACTGTCTGAAGAGGTTTGGTGTTGCTGTATAATATATAAAACTATGGCTATTGAAACTCAGGGGGCTGTCTGAATCGTGTTTGGTGTTGCTGTATAATATATAAAACTATGGCTATTGAAACTCAGGGGACTGTCTGAATCGTGTTTGGTGTTGCTGTATAATATTTGGTATTGAAACTCAGGGGGCTGTCTGAATCGGGTTTGGTGTTGCTTTAAATATATAAAACTATGGCTATTGAAACTCAGGGGGACTGTCTGAATCGTGTTTGGTGTTGCTGTATAATATATAAAACTATGGCTATTGAAACTCAGGGGGCTAAAACTGTTTGTGTTGCTGTATAATATTAAAACATAAAACTCAGGGGATTCTCATGTTTGGTGTTGCTGTATAATATATAAAACTATGGCTATTGAAACTCAGGGGACTGTCTGAATCGTGTTTGGTGTTGCTGTATAATATATAAAACTATGGCTATTGAAACTCAGGGGCACTGTCTGAATCGTGTTTGGTGTTGCTGTATAATATATAAAACTATGGCTATTGAAACTCAGGGGACTGTCTGAATCGTGTTTGGTGTTGCTGTATAATATATAAAACTATGGCTATTGAAACTCAGGGACTGTCTGAATCGTGTTTGTGTTTGTATAATTTATAAAACTATGGCTATTGAAACTCAGGGGGACTGTCTGAATCGTGTTTGGTGTTGCTGTATAATATATAAAACTATGGCTTTGAAACTCAGGGGGACTGTCTGAATCGTGTTTGGTGTTTATAATATATAAAACTATGGCTATTGAAACTTTGGGCTGTCTGAATCGTGTTTGGTGTTTCTGTATAATATAAAAACTATGGCTATTGAAACTCAGGGGGGCTGTCTTTCTCTCAAGTGTTTGGTTTGTTTCTGTATAATATATAAAATTAAAACTATGGCTATTGAAACTCAGGGGGCTGTCTGAAACGTGTTTGGTGTTGCTGTATAATATATTAAACTATGGCTATTGAAACTCAGACTGTCTCGTGTTTGGTTTGCTGTAGTTTAAAACTATGGCTATTGAAATCCAGTGTTTGTTGTTGCTGTATAATATATAAAACTATGGCTATTGAAACTCAGGAGGGCTGTCTGAATCGTGTTTGGATTTGCGGTAGTATTTCAGAGTTAATTGGTTTGTTTGACATTTTCCTGTAATTATAGATCAATTTAGTTTGACAGCTTGCAGTAAACAGTTACTGAGTTTCATGACTTGCAATATAAAATCTAATTATCATGTTCTTAAGGCAGTGAAACTCTTTCTTTTCTGGTTTCCAAGTTTCTGCTCATTTATTGAAGTTACTGGTTTTTTGACGAAGGCTAAATTAAAGCGTTTCAAATGCTAAACTTGACTTTCTCTCTCAGTCTCTTCTGGTTTGGAGTTTCTGATCCAGTGAAGTTCTGGATGACGAAGGCATTGAAACGTTTCTCTGCTAACTTGACTTTTCTCTCAGTCTCTTCTGGTTTGGAGTTTCTGATCCAGTGAAGTTCTGGATGGCGAAGGCATTAAAACGTTTCTCTGCTAACTTGACTTTTCTCTCGGTCTCTTCTGGTTTGAGTTTCTGATCCAGTGAAGTTCTGGATGATGAAGGCATTAAAACGTTTCTCTGCTAACTTGACTTTCTCTCTCAGTCTCTTCTGGTTTGGAGTTTCTGATCCAGTGAAGTTCTGGATGACGAAGGCATTAAAACGTTTCTCTGCTAACTTGACTTTCTCTCTCGGTCTCTTCTGGTTTGGAGTTTCTGATCCAGTGAAGTTCTGGATGACGAAGGCATTAAAACGTTTCTCTGCTAACTTGACTTTCTCTCTCGGTCTCTTCTGGTTTGGAGTTTCTGATCCAGGGCTAGGCGTGATCATAATTACTTATATTTTTCTTTAAGAATAATTTAAAAAAAAAAAAAAATGCGCACACATCACGGTCACCTCGGGCCTTGTTACCATGGAGACAGCGTCAACACGACAACGTGGGTTTACACAGACTCAGATTTTGCCATCGCCTAAATAGCAGCGTTCACAATAGCAAAAACAAACGGATAATTTTGTAACAGTAATTAATCTAATTATTAGCTACAAACTTAGACACCTGGCACAAGAATCTTAGTACGCTCGAAAGAGTAATAGCGAGGTTATGAGAAATATAGCATCCCCCCCCATCCTCTCACCTCTTATTAGCTTTATTAACAGGATCACTGGCCCCTCCCTTTAAAGGAGCGCTGACCATCTTTAAAATCCATTCTCTCACCTCTTATTAGCTTTATTAACAGGATCACTGGCCCCTCCCATTAAAGGAGCGCTGACCATCTTTAAAATCCATTCTCTCACCTCTTATTAGCTTTATTAACAGGATCACTGGTCCCTCCCTTTAAAGGAGCGCTGACCATCTTTAAAATCCATTCTCTCACCTCTTATTAGCTTTATTAACAGGATCACTGGCCCCTCCCTTTAAAGGAGCGCTGACCATCTTTAAAATCCATTCTCTCACCTCTTATTAGCTTTATTAACAGGATCACTGGCCCCTCCCTTTAAAGGAGCGCTGACCATCTTTAAAATCCATTCTCTCACCTCTTATTAGCTTTATTAACAGGATCACTGGCCCCTCCCTTTAAAGGAGCGCTGACCATCTTTAAAATCCATTCTCTCACCTCTTATTAGCTTTATTAACAGGATCACTGGCCCCTCCCTTTCAAGGAGCGCTGACCATCTTTAAAATCCATTTCTCCTCTTATTACTTTATTATTAGCCCCTCCCTTTGACCATCTTTAAAATCCAGGATTAGCTTTATTAACAGGATCACTGACCCCTCCCTTTAAAGGAGCGCTGACCATCTTTAAAATCCATTCTCTCACCTCTTATTAGCTTTATTAACAGGATCACTGAGCGCTGACCATCTTTAAAATCCATTCTCGCCTCTTATTGCTTTATTACCAGGATCACTGGCCCTCCCTTTGACCATCTTTAAAATCCATTCTCTCACCTCTTATTAGCTTTATTAACAGGATCACTGGCCCCTCCCTTTAAAGGAGCGCTGACCATCTTTAAAATCCATTCTCTCACCTCTTATTAGCTTTATTAACAGGATCACTGGCCCTCCTTTTCAAGGAGCGCTGACCATCTTTAAAATCCATTTTCTCACCTCTTATTAGCTTTATTAACAGGATCACTGGCCCCTCCCTTTAAAGGGCGCTGACCATCTTTAAAATCCATTCTCTCACCTCTTATTAGCTTTATTAACAGGATCACTGGCCCCTCCCTTTAAAGGCGCTGACCATCTTTAAAATCCATTCTCTCACCTCTTATTAGCTTTATTAACAGGATCACTGGCCCCCCTTTTCAAGGAATGCTGACCAAAAACCATTCAGACAGTCCCCCTTATTAGCTTTATAGCTTAACAGGATCACCCTTTGAGTTTCAATACCATAGTTTTTAAAATATTATACAGCAAACTCTTATTAGATTTAAACAGGATCATTCAGACATCTTTAAAATCCATTCCCCTGAGTTTTATTAATAGGATCATAGTTTTATATATTATACAGCACCATCTTTAAAATCCAGACAGTCCCCTGAGTTTCATTAGCCATTTTTATATAGGATCACAACCCCTCCCAAACAGTTTTGACCATCTTTAAAATCCATTCTCTCACCCCTTATTAGCTTTCAATAGGATCACTGTTTTATATTTAGCTGACCATCTTTAAAATCCATTCTCTCACCTCTTATTCTTTTTAACAGGATCACTGGCCCCTCCCTTTCAAGGAGCGTTTGACCATCTTTAAAATCCATTCTCTCACCTCTTATTAGCGTTAGTTTAACAGGATCACAACCCCTCCCACGATTCAGACAGTGACCATCTTTAAAATCCATAGTTTTATAGGATTATACAGCAAACCAGCGCTGACCATCTTTAAAACAGTCCAGGATCACTGGAGTTTAAATAGACCATAGTTTTATATTTAACAAGCAGACCCCAGAGCTATAATTCTAAGTCCCCTGAGTTTACTAAAGAATGCAGACCAAACATGATTCAGACAGTCCCCCTGAGTTTCAATAGCCATAGTTTTATATATTATACAGCAACACCAAACACGATTCAGACAGTCCCCTGAGTTTCAATAGCCATAGTTTTATATATTATACAGCAACACCAAACACGATTCAGACAGTCCCCTGAGTTTCAATAGCCATAGTTTTATATATTATACAGCAACACCAAACACGATTCAGACAGTCCCCTGAGTTTCAATAGCCATAGTTTTATATATTATACAGCAACACCAAACACGATTCAGACAGTCCCCCTGAGTTTCAATAGCCATAGTTTTATATATTATACAGCAACACCAAAC
>CM072714.1:1598000-1600500 GCA_036884735.1 Huso huso | reverse complement strand
CTGCAGCCAGTTCGGATCACGTCATCATCTCCATTGGCACAGTGGGAGCGCATCAAGCTGAGGATCCAGCATCGGGGTGCTGAGCTCAAGCAAGAGCGAGGAAATCAACTACAACTCCCGTGAGCCTCTAGCGTCAGCCCCGGTGCAGAGGCGTGCTGGGAAGTGTAGTCGGAGCGGTAGAGCAAGAGATCTGTGTGACGCTGTGGGAAATAAACTACAACTCCCGTGAGCCTCTAGCATCAGCCCCAGTGCACAGGCATGCTGGGAAGTGTAGTTTAAAAAAAAAAAAACAACAATGTAAGATTCATTTTAAAACACAGTGCGGTTAAGAGTGAGTGAAGATAACATCACTGCAGTGCAATATAAACCGGGACGCAGCAAGACAGGATTACATCATTTTGAACTACAATGACGTATTTCACGGTGTCATAGCGCTCGGATCTAGTGACGTCGCGGTGCGTGTGAAATCAACAGTCGGTCAAAAACGTTCCACGGGGTCAAAGGGGTTAAAAAAACCAAAAAAAACAAATGGCTGTTACTATAGCAACCGACTGCATTAATTTTTTTCCATCCCCGAGGCTGCCTCCTCTCTTTATATATTGGCATGTAAACCGCTCGCTAAAGCTAATGGGGCAGAAACCACGTTTCAAACGATCACTTTGAAAGTCTGAAAACCGCAACAGGATTCGCTTCGTTTACTCTTAGAAACGCGTACCAGACTATCTGTGCTTTACAATGCTTCCCTATGCTTTACCAGACCTCTCTGTGCTTTACAATGCTTCCCTATGCTTTACCAGACCTCTCTGTGCTTTACAATGCTTCCCTATGCTTTACCAGACCTCTCTGTGCTTTACAATGCTTCCCTATGCTTTACCAGACCTCTCTGTGCTTTACAATGCTTCCCTATGCTTTACCAGACCTCTCTGTGCTTTTACAATGCTTCCCTATGCTTTACCAGACCTCTCTGTGCTTTTACAATGCTTCCCTATGCTTTACCAGACCTCTCTGTGCTTTACAATGCTTCCCTATGCTTTACCAGACCTCTCTGTGCTTTACAATGCTTCCCTATGCTTTACCAGACCTCTCTGTGCTTTACAATGCTTCCCTATGCTTTACCAGACCTCTCTGTGCTTTACAATGCTTCCCTATGCTTTACCACACCTCTCTGTGCTTTTACAATGCTTCCCTATGCTTACCAGACCTCTCTGTGCTTTTACAAATGCTTCCCTATGCTTTACCAGATGTGCTTTACAATGCTTCCCTATGGTTTACCAGACCTCTCTGTGCTTTACAATGCTTCCCTATGCTTTACCACACCTCTCTGTGCTTTACGGACCTCTCTGCTTTACAATGCTTCCTATGCTTTACCAGACCCTCTCTGTGCTTTACAATGCTTCCCTATGCTTTACCAGACCTCTCTGTGCTTTACAATGCTTCCTATGCTTTACCAGACCTCTCTGTGCTTTACAATGCTTCCCTGTGCTTTACCAGACCTCTCTGTGCTTTTACAATGCTTCCCTATGCTTTACCAGACCTCTCTGTGCTTTACAATGCTTCCCTATGCTTTACCACACCTCTCTGTGTGCTTTACAATGCTTCCTATGCTTTACCAGACCTCTCTGTGCTTTACAATGCTTGCCTATGCTTTACCAGACCTCTCTGCTTTTACAATGCTTCCCTATGCTTTACCAGACCTCTCTGTGCTTACAATGCTTCCTATTTTACCAGACCTCTCTGTGCTTTACAATGCTTCCCTATGGTTTACCAGACCTCTCTGTGCTTTACAATGCTTCCCTATGCTTTACCACACCTCTCTGTGCTTTACAATGCTTCCCTATGCTTTAGCCTCTCTGTGCTTTACAATGCTTCCCTATGCTTTACCAGACCTCTCTGTGCTTTACAATGCTTCCCTATGCTTTACCACACCTCTCTGTGCTTTACAATGCTTCCCTATGCTTTAGCAGACCTCTGTGCTTTACAATGCTTCCCTATGCTTTACCAGACCTCTCTGTGCTTTACAATGCTTCCCTATGCTTTACCAGACCTCTCTGTGCTTTACAATGCTTCCCTATGCTTTACCAGACCTCTCTGTGCTTTACAATGCTCCCCTGTGATTTACCAGACCTCTCTGTGCTTTACAATGCTTCCCTATGCTTTACCAGACCTCTCTGCGCTTTACAATGCTTCCCTATGCTTTACCAGACCTCTCTGTGCTTTTTTTTACAATGCTTCCTGCCTTTACCAGACCTCTCTGTGCTTTTACAATGCTTCCCTATGCTTTACCAGACCTCTCTGTGTTTTTACAATGCTTCCCTATGTTTTACCAGTCCTCTCTGTGCTTTACAATGCTTCCCTATGCTTTACCAGACCTCTCTGTGCTTTACAATGCTTCCCTATGCTTTACCAGACCTCTCTGTGCTTTACAATGCTTCCCTATGCTTTACCAGACCTCTCTGTGCTTTACAATGCTTCCCTATGCTTTACCAGACCTCTCTGTGCT
>CM072714.1:1583000-1590500 GCA_036884735.1 Huso huso | reverse complement strand
CCTTTAAAGGGAGCATGACCATCTTTAAAATCCATTCTCTCACCTCTTATTAGCTTTATTAACAGGATCACCGACCCCTCCCTTTAAAGGCTTGACCATCTTTAAAATCCATTCTCTCACCTCTTATTAGCTTTATTAACAGGATCACTGACCCCTCCCTTTAAAGGAGCGCTGACCATCTTTAAAATCCATTCTCTCACCTCTTATTAACTTTGTTTCGCACTCCGTAAGGATCCGCACTGCCATCTACTGGAATCTCTTGAGAACTGCATCCTGTTTATCTTAAACCCAAATACAAGATCAACTAAATATGTGGAGAGAGAGAGAGAGAGAGAGAGAGAGAGAGAGATTCCCTTATAATTAGTAATAAGTATTTTGCAATTTTTCCCCCATCATTTTCCCTAAGGTTACTGTGAATTTACCATAGTTTAACTGGCTTTTTAATATGCTTTACCAGACCTCTCTGTGCTTTACAATGCTTCCCTATGCTTTACCAGACCTTTCTGTGCTTTACAATGCTGCCCTATGCTTTACCAGACCTCTCTGTGCTTTACAATGCTTCCCTATGCTTTACCAGACCTCTCTGTGCTTTACAATGCTTCCCTGAGCTTTACCAGACCTCTCTGTGCTTTGCACAATGCTTCCCTATGCTTTTACCAGACCTCTCTGTGCTTTACAATGCTTCCCTATGCTTTACCAGACCTCTCTGTGCTTTACAATGCTTCCTAATGTTTTACCAGACCTCTCTGTGCTTTACAATGCTTCCCTATGCTTTACCAGACCTCTCTGTGCTACAATGCTTCCCTATGCTTTACCAGACCTCTCTGTGCTTTACAATGCTTCCTTATGCTTTACCAGACCTCTCTGTGCTTTTTAATGCTTCCTATGCTTTACCAGACCTCTCTGTGCTTCACAATGCTTCCCTATGCTTTACCAGACCTCTCTGTGCTTCACAATGCTTCCCTATGCTTTACCAGACCTCTCTGTGCTTTACAATGCTTCCCTATGCTTTACCATGCTTTATTACACTGTGCTGTGCTTTCAGTGTAGGACTCTCTACTCTTTCTCCAGTCTTAAGTCCTCAGCCCAGCACCTGTTGTTCTCGTCTCAGTTTTCATGTGATCTTGTGAAACTCTGCGCTGCATGCCAGAGCTAATAAACATCCGTCCCCTCCCCTCTCCTCCCCCTTCACCCCCTCCCTCCTTCCTTAAACCCTTTCCTCCCCTCTCTCCCCACATCGCCCTCCCTAACACAGTAAAATCACAGCAAAGTGTAAAAAAGCATACAGCATGGAAAGCATAGGGAAGCATTGTAAAGCACAGAGAGGTCTGGTAAAGCATAGGGAAGCATTGTAAAGCACAGAGAGGTCTGGTAAAGCATAGGGAAGCATTGTAAAGCACAGAGAGGTCTGGTAAAGCATAGGGAAGCATTGGAAAGCACAGAGAGGTGTGGTAAAGCACAGGGAAGCATTGTGAAGCACAGAGAGGTCTGGTAAAGCATGGGAAGCATTGTCCACAGAGAGGTCTGGTAAAGCATAGGGAAGCATTGTAAAGCACAGAGAGGTCTGGTAAAGTATAGGGGAAGCATTGTGAAGTACAGAGAGGTCTGGTAAAGCATGGGAAGCATTGTAAAACACAGAGAGGTCTGGTAAAGCATAGGGAAGCATTGTAAAGCACAGAGGTCTGGTAAAGCATAGGGAAGCATTAATAAAAGCACAGAGAGGTCTGGTAAAGCATAGGGAAGCATTGTAAAGCACAGAGAGGTCTGGTAAAGCACAGGGAAGCATTGTAAAGCACAGAGAGGTCTGGTAAAGCACAGGGAAGCATTGTAAAGCACAGAGAGGTCTGGTAAAGCACAGGGAAGCATTGTAAAGCACAGAGAGGTCTGGTAAAGCATAGGGAAGCATTGTAAAGGACAGAGAGGAGGGAGAGCAGAGAGAGAGAGTAGAGAGAGAGGAGAGAGGAGAGAGTTGAGAGAGGAGACAGAGAGAGAGAGAAGGAGGAGAGTGAGAGGTGGTAAATAAAGACACTAACATCACATCTCTGATCAATAAATTATTATTTTAATAAGCCCCTTTCCTCTAATGATATGTGACACAATATTCACCGATCAATATATTCTCTGGAATTCCGGTAGAATGAGACACTCGTATTCTAAAGACCCAAAGAGAAGAAAATATCAACAATCCACAATGAAAAAGAAAACCCATCAATTCAATATATGAGATTATAACAGAAATATCATCACAAACACAGTCAGAGATTCAAATAGAAATCTGGGCGGTTGCCGTGGCAGCAAAAGTTTATAAGCACCTCCACTGTTTGTTTTCAAACACACGTGTCAAACAGAGCGAAACATTGAGAAGTTGACTTTTATGAGCAAACACTCAAATTATATATATATATATATAACCTAACCCCAAACCAACCCCAACCCAACTCAACCCCAACCCAACCCCGACCCCAACCCCAACCCCAACCCCAACCCCAACCCAACCCAACCCAACCCCAACCCAACCCAACCCAACCTCAACCCCAACCCAACCCAACCCAACCCCAACCCCAACCCCAACCCCAAACCAACCCCCAACCCCAACCCAACCCAACTCAACCCCAACCCCAACCTCAACCCCAACCCCAACCCAACCCAACCCCCCAACCCCAACCCCAACCCCAACCCCAACCCAACCCCAACCCCAACCTCAACCCCAACCCAACCCAACCCCAACCCCAACCCCAACCCCAACCCAACTCAACCCCAACCCAACCCCAACCCTAACCCCTCAACCCCAACCCCAACCCCAACCCCCCAACCCCAACCCCAACCCAACCCAACCCAACCCAACCCCAACCCCAACCCCAACCCCAACCCAACCCAACCCAACCCCAACCCAACCCAACCCCAACCCAACCCTAACCCCAACCCCAACCCCAACCCAACCCCAACCCAAACCCAACCCCAACCCCAACCCCAACCCAACCCCCAACCCCAACCCCAACCCAACCCCAACCCCAACCTCAACCCCAACCCCAACCCCAACCCCAACCCAACCCCAACCCCAACCCCAACCCAACCCCAACCCAACCCAACCCAACCCCAACCCCAACCCAACCCAACCCCAACCCAACCCCAACCCCAACCCCAACCCCCCCAACCCCAACCCCAACCCCAACCCCAACCCCAACCCCAACCCCAACCCCAACCCCAACCCCCCAACCCCAACCCCAGCCCCAGCCCCAAACCGCACACATTGGGGTTGGGGTTGGGTTGGGGTTATGGTTAGGGTTATATCATGCAAACAGATTTACACATGAAATACATTGTAACTCTGTGTAATAACATTGTAATGATGTGTAAGTGCACATGCATTCACGAAGCAGCTACCAGTAAACACACAGCAACGAGACACAATAAAACGAGCTACAATTAATATCTAGGTTTTCTTCAAAAACCTCTTATGAAGTAAACTTTATAGCAAGACTAGACCTATCTATCTATCTATCTATCTATCTATCTATCCCACTTCAAAAACCAGCATATTGTTATAATTCCATCAAGGGGTTCTGGTGACACTACAAACCACAAGAGCGATGCAATTATACCCAGAATGCCTTTCAGCCCTCGCTGTTGTTTGATTTTGTAATATATGGATCCCACGATAGTGAAAGTAATTTTTGTTATTGATGCATTTTCATTCCAGTGATTGATCTACGAGAGTGTGTCAATACAGTTATCAATAAAATATAACACAGAGATCCACAGGGCTGGGAATCAGACTCCTATCGCACAGCAGTGTGATCCAGTCCAGGTTTTACTGCTACCAGCTTGATCAGCCCCCAGTGTGTCTAGCTAACAAGCTCAGGGTGTGTCTGATTATTAAACTCCCAGTGAAACCAGGACTGGATCACACTGCTGTGGAATAGGAGTCTGATTCCCAGCCCTGTGGTTCTCTATTAAGACTTGATATTTTGAAGATGCTGAAGACTGATTAATTATTGGAGATCCTAGTCCAAAACTGGTTTTCTATTGAAGCATCCCAGTACAAACTGGGAATTGGCTGAGCACCCCAGTCCAAAGTGGGAATTTGCAAAGAGTACAAACTGCTATTTATTGAAGATCCCAGTACAAACTGGTATTTATTGAGTCTCCCAGTACAAACTGATTTCCTATTGAAGTTCCCAGTCCATTATTTATCTTGTCTCCCAGTACAAACTGGTATTTATTGAGTCTCCCAGTACAAACTGATTTCCTATTGAAGTTCCCAGTCCATTATTTATCTTGTCTCCCAGTACAAACTGGTATTTATTGTGCACCCCAGTTCATTATTCATTGAGGATCCCAGTACAAACTGGTATTTATTGAAGAAGGAACCAATTTCAAACGCTGGGTATTTTTCAGTCCAAAGCAGGGGGTTTGTATTTCGAATCTCTTTGAAACCTGGGGGTATCTCAAACTTGCTTAATTGGTTAATTAGGCTAAACTTGAGTGACCAGCGGTTGCCTCAGAAAATCATTCCTCTGGGGCTCTCCTGCAGAGAATCCGTCGAGCAGCTCTCCGTGGAACGGGATGCAGAAACCCTTCCCCTTTTCCATCGCCTCCCCTTCCCCCTCCCCTCCCTCCCCCTCCCTTCCCTCCCCCTCCTCCCACAGCGACATGCTCACATGGTGATACTCCTGCTGGTCTTCACACTCCGTCTCTCTGTGGTAGAAATAACTGAAATTGGACACGATCACTGGGACAGGCAGTGAGATGGTCAGCACCCCGGCGATGGCGCACAAGGACCCCACCACCTTCCCCCCGACGGTCGTCGGCGACATGTCGCCGTAGCCGACGGTCGTCATGGTGACCACCGCCCACCAGAAGGCTTCGGGGATGCTGGTGAACGCCGTGTCGCTGTGGTCGGCTTCGGCAAAGTAGACCGCGCTGGAAAAGAGGATGACTCCGATGAAGAGGAAGAAGATGAGCAGGCCCAGCTCCCGCATGCTAGCTTTCAGAGTCTGCCCCAGAATCTGCAGCCCCTTGGAGTGCCGGGAGAGCTTGAAGATCCGGAAGACGCGGACCAAGCGGATGACCCGGATGATGGCCAGGGACATGGCTGGGGTGCCGCCCTTGGCGCGCGCCAGCTCGGTCCCCAGCGTGACGAAGTAAGGGATGATGGCCATGAAGTCGATCATGTTCATGATGTCCCGGAAGAAGGCGGTCTTGCTGGGACACGCCCCGAAACGGACCAGGAGCTCGAAGCTGAACCAGCAGATGCAGATGGTCTCGACCACGAAGAAGGGGTCGTGGAAGATGCTGAGGGGGACGGGAGGGGGGAGCGGCGGGGAGGAGGAGTTTTGGGGGGTGGAGGGGGGTGGTGGTGGAGGCTCTGGAGGAGAGGGAAGAGGGAAGAGAGAAGAGAGAAGAGAGAGGCTTAGGGTTAAGAGATAGGGATTTATATAGATAGATAGATAGATAGATAGATAGATAGATAGATAGATAGATAGATCAGAGACAGACAGAAAAACAGACAGAGAGAGACAGACAGAGACAGACAGACAGAGAGAGAGACAGACAGAGAGACAGAGTCAGACAGACAGACAGAGAGCCAGACAGACAGACAAACAGACAGACAGAGAGACAGACAGACACAGACAGAGACAGACAGAGAGAGACAGACAGACAGACAGACAGACAGAGAGAGACAGACAGACAGAGAGTCAGAGAGACAGACAGAGAGAGACAGACAGAGAGACAGATAGATAGAGTCAGAGACAGACAGAGAGACAGACAGAAAGACAGAGGGACGGACAGATGGGGAGAGAAAGAAAGAAAGAAAAGACAGAGACAGACAGACAGAGACAAACAGAGACAGACAGAGAGACAGACAGAGAGAGACAGACAGAGAGACAGATAGATAGAGTCAGAGACAGACAGACAGACAGACAGACAGACAGACAGACACACAGACAGACAGAGCCCCACAATCCTGTTCAGTTTGACGCTACAATATAATCCCTTCTTCTTGGTGTCTGTGTTAGTTTACTACATTCTGAAAAGAGTTTAGTGTCATTAAAGCTGCAGACAGACAGACAGACAGACAGACAGACAGACAGACAGACAGACAGACAGACAGACAGACAGAGAGACAGACAGAGAGACAGATAGATAGACAGACAGACAGACAGACAGACAGACAGACAGACAGAGGGCTCAATCATCGAAACACAACAAATTCAAAAACAGTTTTGAAAAGTGATTGAAATATATCGATCTGAACGTTGCAGCCGGCTGGGCCCCACAATCGCACTTTCACTGCTCCCAAAATTAGACCGGGACGCCCGGAACTAAAAATAACCCTGTCCCGTCCCAGGATCTCCTGCTGAAATCGGAGAGGGAGACATTCAAAGAGTCCTGCCCTCAAACCGTCATTATCAGTGACACCATGTGTGTGGGGCTCCCAACTTTTCCAATTTCTAACTGCAGACAGACAGACAGACAGACAGACAGACAGGGGCTCTGCAATGGCAATGCAATAATGGTTCTGTGTTACACTGAGGGGCAATGGCAGCACAAGTATAGGGCAGCTGCAATTGGTTTATCTCAGCTTTAACTCCCTGTGTAAAGATTTCATTGTCATGACCTCTGTGTGTTTACAACAGCAACAGAGGTAGGGAAACCTGATACAGATTAATGAAGACTTGTAGCTATGCCTTTGAACACTGTGCTGAAAAATCAGTGCGATTAACACTGTAGGAAAACATGACCTTCCAAACGCGATTCAGACAGCCCCCCTGAGTTTCAATAGCCATAGTTTTATATATTATACAGCAACACCAAACACGATTCAGACAGCCCCCCTGAGTTTCAATAGCCATAGTTTTATATATTATACAGCAACACCAAACACGATTCAGACAGCCCCCTGAGTTTCAATAGCCATAGTTTTATATATTATACAGCAACACCAAACAAGATTCAGACAGTCCCCTGAGTTTCAATAGCCATAGTTTTATATATTATACAGCAACACCAAACACGATTCAGACAGTCCCCCTGAGTTTCAATAGCCATAGTTTTATATATTATACAGCAACACCAAACACGATTCAGACAGCCCCTGAGTTTCAATAGCCATAGTTTTATATATTATACAGCAACACCAAACACGATTCAGACAGTCCCCCTGAGTTTCAATAGCCATAGTTTTATATATTATACAGCAACACCAAACACGATTCAGACAGCCCCCTGAGTTTCAATAGCCATAGTTTTATATATTATACAGCAACACCAAACACGATTCAGACAGTCCCCCTGAGTTTCAATAGCCATAGTTTTCTATATTATACAGCAACACCAAACACGATTCAGACAGTCCCCTGAGTTTCTGCCATTGAAGATCATTTAGGGTATAGTTAGCTTGTCTGTAAGCAGGATGTAACTACTCAAATGTCTTGTATTATATGTTGCTATGGAAAGAGAATAACAAAACAGACTGTTGACAGCTGTGTGGGTATA
>CM072714.1:1573000-1578000 GCA_036884735.1 Huso huso | reverse complement strand
AATTATTTCATAATTTGTTATTTTATTTCATGCATATTTTTTATTATTTTTATAAACAACCAAACATTTAATTCAACCCTTTATCTGCTGAAATCCCCCCTCGTTTTTTTTTCTATCGTGCATTTAATGTCTTTATTTGGGGGGGTGGTGGGTGAGGGGGGGAGGTTAGAGGGATTATGGGGGTTCCCAAAATGTACACACCGCTTGACTTTTGATGACTACCCCCTTTTTTGTAATGGTACCCCAAATTTGATCTGTACAAAAAAAATAATAATCGATGTCTTTACAGTTCATCATCCACACACAAAGCACTCGCATTTGATAACTGCCTCAGAATAATGGTCTGGCTTATTTATTAGGAACCCTCTCTACAGCTCTGCAGAGTGGAGTTCTCTTTCCTATAGAGCTCTATACAGCTCTGCAGTGTTGAGAGTGGAGCTCTCTTTCCTATAGAGCTCTATACAGCTCTGCAGAGTTGAGATCTCTTTCCTATAGACCTCTATACAGCTCTGCAGTGTTGAGAGTGGAGATCTCTTTCCTATAGAGCTCTATACAGCTCTGCAGTGTTGAGAGTGGAGATCTCTTTCCTATAGAGCTCTATACAGCTCTGCAGTGTTGAGAGTGGAGATCTCTTTCCTATAGAGCTCTATACAGCTCTGCAGAGTGGAGTTCTCTTTCCTATAGAGCTCTATACAGCTCTGCAGTGTTGAGAGTGGAGCTCTCTTTCCTATAGAGCTCTATACAGCTCTGCAGTGTTGAGAGTGGATCTCTTTCCTATAGACCTCTATACAGCTCTGCAGAGTGGAGATCTCTTTCCTATAGACCTCTATACAGCTCTGCAGAGTGGAGATCTCTTTCCTATAGAGCTCTATACAGCTCTGCAGTGTTGAGTGGAATCTCTTCCTATAGAGCTCTATACAGCTCTGCAGTGTTGAGATCTCTTTCCTATAGACCTCTATACAGCTCTGCAGAGTTGAGATCTCTTTCCTATAGAGCTCTATACAGCTCTGCAGTGTTGAGAGTGGAGATCTCTTTCCTATAGAGCTCTATACAGCTCTGCAGAGTGGAGTTCTCTTTCCTATAGAGCTCTATACAGCTCTGCAGAGTTGAGATCTCTTTCCTATAGACCCATACAGCTCTGCAGAGTGGAGTTCTCTTTCCTATAGACCTCTATACAGCTCTGCAGTGTTGAGATCTCTTTCCATCATACAGCTCTGCAGAGTGGAGATCTCTTTCCTATAGACCTCTATACAGCTCTGCAGTGTTGAGAGTGGAGCTCTCTTTCCTATAGAGCTCTATACAGCTCTGCAGAGTGGAGATCTCTTTCCTATAGAGCTCTATACAGCTCTGCAGTGTTGAGAGTGGAGTTCTCTTTCCTATAGACCTCTATACAGCTCTGCAGTGTTGAGATGGAGATCTCTTTTATAGAGCTCTATACAGCTCTGCAGAGTTGAGAGTGGAGATCTCTTTAATAAGAGCTCTATACAGCTCTGCATAATGGAGATCTCTTTCTATAGAGCTCTATACAGCTCTGCTGAGATGGAAATCTCTTTCCTATAGAAAATACAGCTCTGCAGTGGAGATCTCTTTCCTATAAAGCTTTCCTATAAATAAGCTCTGCAAGTGAAAACTTTCCATAGAAATACAATGGAAACTGATATAGAGGCTCTAACAAAGCTCTCATCCAGAGTTACCCAGAAGATCTCTTTCTATGGATTATACAGCTCTGCAGTGATTCTTTCCAAAATCAACAGCTCTTGTTTAAAAAATGATAATAAAAACTAATAATAATAATAATAATAATAATAATAATTATTACAACAATACATACTGAAATATATTGAAAAAACAGATCAATTCATAAATAATTGTATAAATAAATAAATAAATAAATAAATAAACTTATATTCGTCTTAACAAATGCTCATCCATCAGTTACCCAGAATTCCAGTGGATTCGGGGCACAAACTGTGGATTCGTTCATCAGCAATAGCTCTGCCCCTCGCTGCCCTTCTCATTGTTTGGGGCGCTCTTACAAGATTCGTATTGGCGAATTGAATTCATCATGAAAACGCTTGAAACCGAGTTCTGAATTCATGACGCATCTTGTGAGGTAATTGATGTAGTCACATGTTTCGATCTGCAGTCACTTGATTGGCTGATTAGCCGATTCACATTTTGCTGTAGATGGATTTAATAACACTCTGGGAGTATTCCTTCCAATTGCTTTGGAACTAGTGCTAACTTTTTGTAAGACCTCCATTCATGATGAATGAACCCTCCTCACAATCCCCTGGGGGCGAGTGAGAGGGGAATGAATTCATTATGAATGCAGGTCTTAAACACGCGAGCAACAGCATTCCTTACAAAGGAACATGGGATAAATTCAGGTAATTAACCCACGTGAATTAACAGCAGCTGGATTCAAAACGAAGGACTTCAGAACTCAGCGGAAGCGCAGAAGAGATTCAGGTGTTATTCCTGAGGAAGGCAGACAGAATTCATTAAGGATTCTATTTGGGATTCATTTGGAATGCATCAGGAATTGATTTCGAATGAAGGAAGGATTCGCTTTGAATTCATTACGGATTAATTTAGACTTAATTAGAAATTCATTTGGAATGAATTAGGAATTAATTTTGAACTCATTAGAAATGAATTTTGAATTAATCTGGGATTCATCTTGAATTAATTAGGAACTCGTTTTTAATTCATTGGGGATTCATTTGGAATGAATTAGGAATTCGTTTTGAATTCATTAGAAATGAATTTTGAATTAATCTGGGATTCATCTTGAATTAATTAAGAACTCGTTTTTAATTCATTAGGGATTCATTTGGAATGCATTAGGAATGAATTTTGAATTAATTGGGGATTCATCTTGAATTAATTGGGGATTCGTCTTGGATTAATTTGGGATTCATTTGGGATTCATTTTGAATTCGTTAACAATTTCCGGTCGTTATTTTACAACAGAGTCACTGCTGAGTCAAATCTGGAGCCAACGGAACGATAATCTCGATTCTGATACCAACGGCTTTTTGTAAATAAGCGAACATCGAACCCGAGCCACTGGTATTATGGGTAACTGAGAATCGCGGCTCTATACAAAATCCGATAACACTTTAAAACAAGCGTCTGTAATTTCAGTGTAACTAACACGTGACTTCCTACCGATTTCAAATGAGATTCCTCTTGAATTCAAAAGTTGCAAGTTCCTGACATGCTTTTCAGGACTTCATAACATCTCCCTGAAGACAATCGAACTAATCCTGAACAGACACAGATTATTAAAGAGTTACCCAGAATCATAATTCATTTCCAGTATGAGGAATTCTGATTCGAGTCCAGATCAAAATACTGCACTTATGTATACTGGCCAGCAGGGGGCTAAGGGAGCAATATTGTCTCTCTCTCTCTCTTTCTCTCTCTCTCTCTCTCTCCATCCTATAGTAACCTTCATCCTCTCTTCCCCTTCTTTCTTTCTCTCATTCATTGCTTATCTCTCGTTTGTCTTCAGTTATCAGATCTCAGAGTAAAATATCCCACTTTCTAGAGTGTAGCATGCCCCCTATAGTCTGGAGGTCGCCGGTTCGAGTCCAGGCTATTCCACTGCCGACCGTGGACGGGAGCTCCCAGGGGGCGGAGCACAATTGGCCGAGCGCCGCCCGGAGGGAGGGAGGGTTTAGGTCGGCCAGGGTGTCCTCGGCTCACCAGCGCCCCCTTGTGGTCAGGCCGGGCGCCTGCAGGCTTGCCTCTAAGCTGCCCAGAGCTGCGTTGTCCTCCGACGCTGTAGCTCTGAGGCGGCTGCACGGTGAGTCTAAAAATAATTAGATATTCTAAATTGGGAGAAAATACAAAACATAACTGGCGACCACTGAATTAAAAAAAATATAACGAAAAAAAAATGTTTGTTTCTCAAAGTCCACCTTCTCTCTTTCTCTTTCTTCCAGCGTGCCCGTCTCGTTCTCTCCGTTTTCCGCTCTCTGCTCTCGCTCCCTCTCTCTCTCTTCTCTCTTCTCCTTCGCTCCTTCGCTTATTGCCTCGTTTTTTTGTTTAAAAAAATCAAACAGGAAATAAAACTGACCTGTGGACAGAAAAAAAGAAAATTAGAAAAGAGAAAAGCTGGATAAACTAACCCTTATAAAAGAGTCCCACAGTGAAAAACACAGTGTAATAAAGCATAAAGCATGGGAAAGCATAGGGAAGCATTGTAAAGCACAGAGAGGTCTGGTAAAGCATAGGGAAGCATTGTAAAGCACAGAGAGGTCTGGTAAAGCATAGGGAAGCATTTAAAGCACAGAGAGGTCTGGTAAAGCACAGGAGAGCATAGGGTAAAGCACAGAGAGGTCTGGTAAAAGCATAGGGAAGCATTGTAAAGCACAGAGAGGTCTGGTAAAGCATAGGGAAGCATTGTAAAGCACTGGTAAAGAGAGGTCTGGTAAAGCATAGGGAAGCATTGTAAAAAGCACAGAGAGGTCTGGTAAAGCATAGGAAGCATTGTAAAAGCACAGAGGTCTGGTAAAGCATAGGGAAGCATTGTAAAAGCACAGAGAGGTCTGGTAAAGCATAGGGAAGCATTGTAAAGCACAGAGAGGTCTGGTAAAGCATAGGGAAGCATTGTAAAGCACAGAGAGGTCTGGTAAAGCATAGGGAAGCATTGTAAAGCACAGAGAGGTCTGGTAAAAGCATAGGGAAGCATTGTAAAAGCACAGAGAGGTCTGGTAAAGCACAGAGGTCTGTAAAAGCATAGGGAAGCATTAAAGCATAAAGCATTGTAAAGCACAGAGAGGTCTGGTAAAAGCATAGGGAAGCATTGTAAAGCACAGAGGTCTGGTCCAAAAAAGCATAGGAAGCATTTAAAGCACAGAGAGGTCTGGTAAAAGCATAAAAGCATTCTAAAAAGCAGAGAGGTCTGGTAAAGCACAGGGAAGCATTGTAAAACACAGAGAGGTCTGGTAAAGCATAGGGAAGCAAAGGTCTGGTAAAAGCATAGGGAA
>CM072714.1:1550500-1560500 GCA_036884735.1 Huso huso | reverse complement strand
CTCTCTGTTCTTGTTAGTGACTCTCTGTTCTTGTTAGTGACTCTCTGTTCTTGTTAATGACTCTCTGTTCTTGTTAATGACTCTCTATTCTTGTTAATGACTCTCTGTTCTTGTTAAAGACTCTGTTCTTGTTAATGACTCTCTGTTCTTGTTAGTGACTCTCTGTTCTTGTTAATGACTCTCTGTTCTTGTTAGTGACTCTCTGTTCTTGTTAATGACTCTCTGTTCTTGTTAGTGACTCTCTGTTCTTGTTAGTGACTCTCTGTTCTTGTTAGTGACTCTCTGTTCTTGTTAGTGACTCTGTTATTATTAATGACTCTCTGTTCTTGTTAGTGACTCTCTGTTCTTGTTAGTGACTCTCTGTTCTTGTTAGTGACTCTCTGTTCTTGTTAGTGACTCTCTGTTATTATTAATGACTCTCTGTTCTTGTTAGTGACTCTCTGTTCTTGTTAGTGACTCTCTGTTCCTGTTAATGACTCTCATTGCTCTCACTTGATCTCCTTGTTGATAGCCTCCAGTTGCTCCTGTAGCATGATCGCCAGGGTCTGCACGTCCGTCTGTCCTGTGGGAGAGAGCAGATCCGCAGAGCTCAGCATGGCATCCCGATCCTCCTCGTCCGAGCAGCAGCCCCCGTCCAGGTCCGTCTCGTACCGCTGAGCCACCACCCCCGCCAGCACGCTCGCACGCTCCCAGTCCTGGTACTGGGAATCAGAGACACGGGAGAGAGAGAGAGAGAGAGAGAGAGAGAGAGAGAGAGAGAGGGGTGAGACTGGGAGAGATACAGAGACTGGGAGAGAGCTGAACACACAGTCACACACACACACACACACACACACACACACACTCCATACACTGAGACACACACACACGCACAGTCACACACACACACACACACACTCACACACAGTCACAGTCACACACACACACACACACACACACACACACACACAGTCACACACACACACACACACACACACACAGTCACACACACAATCTCTCACACACACACACACACACACTCACACACTCACACACACACACACTCACACACACACAGTCACACACACACACACACACACACACACACACTCTCTCTCTCTCTCTCTCACCATGTCTCTGGGCAGTGAGCTGGCTCCTTGCTCCCCCCAGCGCACTTTCCCAGGGTCCTCCTTGCCGGCCCCTCCCCAGCGCCCCCCCTTGTGGGTGCGCCTGACGACAGCGGATCCGGTGTTGCCATAGTGATCGAGACGCGCCGTTGAGCCGTGAGGGAGGGAGCCCCCTGTCTGTGAGTATCTGAGCTCCAGAGCACTGCCAGGTAGAGACCTGTCAAGAGACTCACACTGTCAGTATAGACTCTCCATACAGACTGTCAGTACAGACTCTCCATACAGACTGTCAGTATAGACTCTCCATACAGACTCAATAGAGACTCTCCATAGAGACTCAATACAGACTCAATATAGACTCTCAATAGAGACTCTCAATATAGACTCAATACAGACTCAATAGAGACTCAATATAGACTCTCCATACAGACTGTCAGTATAGACTCTCCATACAGACTGTCAGTATAGACTCTCCATACAGACTGTCAGTATAGACTCTCCATACAGACTGTCAATACAGACTCTCCATAGAGACTGTCAGTATAGACTCTCCATACAGACTGTCAATATAGACTCTCCATACAGACTGTCAGTATAGACTCTCCATACAGACTGTCAATAGAGACTCTCCATACAGACTGTCAGTATAGACTCTCCATACAGACTCAATAGAGACTCTCCATACAGACTGTCAGTATAGACTCTCCATACAGACTGTCAGTATAGACTCTCCATAGAGACTGTCAGTATAGACTCTCCATAGAGACTGTCAGTATAGACTCTCCATACAGACTGTCAATACAGACTCTCCATACAGACTGTCAATACAGACTCTCCATAGAGACTGTCAGTATAGACTCTCCATACAGACTCAATAGAGACTCTCCATAGAGACTCAATATAGACTCAATATAGACTCTCAATAGAGACTCTCAATACAGACTCAATATAGACTCTCCATACAGACTGTCAATATAGACTCTCCATACAGACTGTCAGTATAGACTCTCCATACAGACTGTCAGTATAGACTCTCCATACAGACTGTCAGTATAGACTCTCCATACAGACTGTCAGTATAGACTCTCCATACAGACTGTCAGTATAGACTCTCAATACGGACTGTCAGTATAGACTCTCCATACAGACTGTCAGTATAGACTCTCCATAGAGACTGTCAGTATAGATAGACTCTCCAGTATAGACTCTCAAATACAGACTGTCAGTATAGACTCTCCATACAGACTGTCAGTATAGACTCTCCATACAGACTCTGCACGGGGTATAGACTCTCCATAGAGACTGTCAGTATAGACTCTCCATACAGACTCAATAGAGACTCTCAATACAGACTCAATACAGACTCAATTGAGACTCAATATAGACTCTCAATTTAGACTGTTTTATAGACTCTCAGACTCAATAGACATATAGACTGTCAATATAGACTCTCCATAGAGACTGTTTTGGTTTAGACTCCATACAGACGTCAGTATCAGACTCTCCATACAGACTGTCAATATAGACTCTCCATACAGACTGTCAATATAGACTCTCCATACAGACTGTTTTTTAGAGACTCTCCATAGAGACTGTCGTATAGACTCTCCATACAGACTGTCAATATAGACTCTCCATACAGACTGTCAATATAGACTCTCCATAGAGACTGTCGTATAGACTCTCCATACAGACTGTCAATATAGACTCTCCATACAGACTGTCAATACAGACTCTCCATACAGAGACTCAATATAGACTCTCCATAGAGACTCAATATAGACTCTCCATAGAGACTCTGGTGGAGCCTGGGAGGACTGCTGAAATATAGACTGAGTCCTCAATGGGCCAGAGACTCTCCATACAGACTGTCAATATAGACTCTCCATACAGACTGTCAGTATAGACTCTCCATACAGACTGTCAGTATAGACTCTCCATACTGTCAGTAGACTCTCCATACAGACTGTCATATAGACTCTCCATACAGACTGTCAGTATAGACTCTCCAGAGGCCAGAGGGACTGTCAGTATAGACTCTCCATACAGACTGTCAGTATAGACTCTCCCAGAGACTGTCAGTATAGACTCTCCATAGAGACTGTCAGTATAGACTCTCCATAGAGACTGTCAGTACAGACTCTCCATACAGACTGTCAGTATAGACTCTCCATAGAGACTGTCAGTATAGACTCTCCATAGAGACTCTCAATACAGACTCTCCCACAGACTGTCAGTATAGACTCTCCTCCAGAGACTGTCAGTATAGACTCTCCATAGAGACTGTCAGTATAGACTCTCCATACAGACTGTCAATACAGACTCTCCATAGAGACTGTCAGTATAGACTCTCCATACAGACTGTCAGTATAGACTCTCCATACAGACTGTCAGTATAGACTCTCCATAGAGACTGTCAATACAGACTCCATACAGACTGTCAGTATAGACTCTCCATACAGACTGTCAATATAGACTCTCCATACAGACTCTCCAGTATAGACTCTCCCATAGAGACTGTCAGTATAGACTCTCCACAGAGACTCTCAATACAGACTCTCCATACAGACTGTCAATACAGACTCTCCATACAGACTGTCAGTATAGACTCTCCATAGAGACTGTCAGTATAGACTCTCCATACAGACTGTCAATACAGACTCTCCATAGAGACTGTCAGTATAGACTCTCCATACAGACTGTCAGTATAGACTCTCCATACAGACTGTCAGTATAGACTCTCCATACAGACTCTCAATACAGACTCTCCATACAGACTGTCAGTATAGACTCTCAATAGAGACTCTCATACAGACTCTCAATAGAGACTCTCAATACAGACTCTCCATACAGACTGTCAATATAGACTCTCCATACAGACTGTCAATATAGACTCTCCATAGAGACTGTCAACAGACTCTCCCATAGAGACTGTCAGTATAGACTCTCCATACAGACTGTCATATAGACTCTCCATACAGACTGTCAGTATAGACTCTCCATACAGACTGTCAATACACGGACTCTCCATACAGACTGTCAGTATAGACTCTCCATACAGACTGTCAATATAGACTCTCCATATGAGAGACTGTCAGTATAGACTCTCCAGAGACTGTCAATATAGACTCTCCATAGAGACTGTCAGTATAGACTCTCCACAGACTGTCAGTATAGACTCTCCAGACAGACTGTCAGTATAGACTCTCCATAGAGACTGTCAGTATAGACTCTCCATAGAGACTGTCAGTATAGACTCTCCCCATACAGACTGTCAGTATAGACTCTCCACAGACTGTCAGTATAGACTCTCCATGGGAGACTGTCAGTATAGACTCTCCATACAGACTGTCAGTATAGACTCTCCATACAGACTCAGGGTATAGACTCTCCATAGAGACTGTCAATATAGACTCTCCATACAGACTCAATATAGACTCAATATAGACTCTCAATATACAGACTCAATAGAGACTCAATATAGACTCTCCATAGAGACTGTCAGTACAGACTCTCCATAGAGACTGTCAGTATAGACTCTCCATACAGAAATCAGTATAGACTCTCCATAGAGACTGTTGGGGGATGGACTCTCCATACAGACTCAATAGAGAGACTCTCAATACAGACTGTCAGTATAGACTCTCCATACAGACTGTCAGAGACTCTCATTTTTTGAGACTGTCAGTATAGACTCTGTTTTACAGACTGTCAGGAGACTCTCCATAGAGACTGTCAGTATAGACTCTCCATACAGACTGTCAGTATAGACTCTCCATACAGACTGTCAGTATAGACTCTCCATAGAGACTGTCAGTATAGACTCTCCATACAGACTGTCAGTATAGACTCTCCATACAGACTGTCAGTATAGACTCTCCATAGAGACTGTCAGTATAGACTCTCCATACAGACTGTCAGTATAGACTCTCCATAGAGACTGTCAGTAGAGACTCTCCCATACAGACTGTCAGTAGAGACTCTCCATAGAGACTGTCAGTATAGACTCTCCATACAGACTGTCAGTATAGACTCTCCATAGAGACTGTCAGTATAGACTCTCCATACAGACTGTCAGTATAGACTCTCCATAGAGACTGTCAGTATAGACTCTCCATACAGACTGTCAGTACAGACTCTCCATAGAGACTGTCAGTATAGACTCTCCATACAGACTGTCAGTATAGACTCTCCATACAGACTGTCAGTACAGACTCTCCATAGAGACTCTGTCAGACTATAGACTCTCCATACAGACTGTCAGTATAGACTCTCCATACAGACTGTCAGTATAGACTCTCCATACAGACTGTCAGTATAGACTCTCCATACAGACTGTCAGTATAGACTCTCCATACAGACTGTCAGTATAGACTCTCCATACAGACTCAATAGAGACTCTCAATACAGACTGTCAGTATAGACTCTCCATAGAGACTGTCAGTATAGACTCTCCATAGAGACTGTCAGTATAGACTCTCCATACAGACTGTCAATATAGACTCTACAGACTCATAGAGACTGTCAGTATAGACTCTCCATACAGACTGTCAGTATAGACTCTCCATACAGACTGTCAGTATAGACTCTCCATACAGACTGTCAGTATAGACTCTCCATAGAGACTGTCAGTACAGACTCTCCATAGAGACTGTCAATACAGACTCTCCATAGAGACTGTCAGTATAGACTCTCCATACAGACTGTCAGTATAGACTCTCCATACAGACTCAATATAGACTCTCAAGAGACAGACTCAATATAGACTCTCAATAGAGACTCAGACTCAATATAGACTCTCAATAGAGACTCTCAATATAGACTCAATACAGACTCAATAGAGACTCAATATAGACTCTCCATACAGACTGTCAGTATAGACTCTCCATACAGACTGTCAGTATAGACTCTCCATACAGACTGTCAGTATAGACTCTCCATACAGACTGTCATTAGACTCTCCATACAGACTGTCAGTATAGACTCTCCATACAGACTGTCAGTATAGACTCTCCATACAGACTGTCAGGCAGACTCCATAGAGACTGTCAGTATAGACTCTCCATACAGACTGTCAGTATAGACTCTCCATAGAGACTGTCAGTATAGACTCTCCATACAGACTGTCAGTATAGACTCTCCATACAGACTGTCAATATAGACTCTCCATAGAGACTGTCAGTATAGACTCTCCATAGAGACTGTCAGTATAGACTCTCCATACAGACTCACAGAGAATATAGACTCTCAATATAGACTCTCAATATAGACTCAATACAGACTCAATATAGACTCAATATAGACTCAATATAGACTCAATATAGACTCAATATAGACTCTCAATATAGACTCAATATAGACTCAATATAGACTCAATATAGACTCTCAATATAGACTCAATATAGACTCTCAATATAGACTCAATATAGACTCAATATAGACTCTCAATATAGACTCAATATAGACTCTCAATATAGACTCAATATAGACTCTCAATATAGACTCAATATGGACTCTCAATAGACTCTCAATATAGACTCTCAATATAGACTCAATATAGACTCAATATAGACTCAATATAGACTCTCAATATAGACTCTCCATATAGACTCAATATAGACTCAATATAGACTCTCAATATAGACTCTCCAATATAGACTCAATATAGACTCTCAATATAGACTCAATATTGAGGAAGGCTGTTGGGATTGTTGAAATGTTCCGGAACGTTGAGTATCGGAGGGGGCGGGGTTACCTGGAGTAGGAGGAGGAGCCTGGCCTCGCTCTGAGTTGATCCAGCTCCACTTGTACTCTCTGCAGCTCAGATATGAGTTGATCCTGAGAGAGAGAGGAGAGGAGAGGAGAGGAGAGAGAGGAGAGAGGAGAGAGAGAGGAGAGAGAGAGAGAGAGGAGAGGAGAGAGAGAGAGAGGAGAGAGGAGAGGAGAGGAGAGGGGAGAGAGAGAGGAGAGAGAGAGAGAGAGAGGGAGAGGAGAGAGAGAGGAGGAGAGAGAGAGAGGAGAGAGAGAGAGAGAGGAGAGGATTGAGAGAGAGAGAGAGAGGAGAGAGAGAGAGAGAGAGAGAGAGAGAGAGAGAGAGGAGAGGATAAAGGAGAGAGAGAGAGAGAGAGAGAGGAGAGAGAGAGAGGAGAGGAGAGAGAGGAGAGGAGAGGGGGAGGAGGGGGATATGATTAATGAGGAAATACCATAATCCCTCTATCTATCTATCTATCTATCTATCTATCTATCTATCTCAGTATCAATCTAGACATCTCTATCTGACCACACCCCCAGATGCAGTCTGGTGTGCTGATTGGCTGTGGCCTGTCTGTGCCCTCACCTTATTGGCTATGAGGTCATCCTGGATCTTCTTCATATTGGCCAATTCTTCAGACAAGGCGTTCTGAGAGAGAGAGAGAGAGAGAGAGAGAGAGAGAGAGAGAGAGAGAGAGAGAGAGAGAGAGATTAGATTCTGAGAATGTGTTTAAAAGCCTGGATTTAAAAACTACATTATTTTCCAAACATTGTAGACTTTTAGTCACTAGGTGTCTCTGTGTGTGTTTCTATATTGCCCCTGCAGTATCTCCTCCGCGCCTCTAGGTGTCTCTGTGTGTGTTTCTATATTGCCCCTGCAGTGTCTCCTCCATGCCTCTAGGTGTCTCTGTGGGGCGGGTTGCTCACCTTGTCCTCCAGCGCTGCCATCCTCTCTTTCAAGTGCAGCTGCAGCCTCTCGTTGGACTCAGAGAGCAGCTTGTCCACCGTCTCCGAGAGACGTTTGTTGTGTTCGTCGTTCATCCTCTCTCTCTGACGAGCCTGGAGAGGAGGAGAGGAGAGAGGGAGTGAGAGAGTGGAGAGGAGAGGAGAGAGAGGAGAGAGGGGAGATAGGAGAGAGGGGAGAGGAGGAGAGAGGAGAGAGGAGAGAGGAGAGAGGAGAGAGAGAGAGGAGAGAGGAGAGAGAGGGAGGGAGAGAGGAGAGAGGTATTGGAGAGGGGAGAGGAGGAGAGAGAGAGAGGAGAGGAGAGGAGAGAGGAGAGGAGAGGAGAGAGAGGAGAGAGGAGAGAGGAGAGAGAGGAGAGAGAGGGGAGAGGAGAGGAGGAGAGGAGAGAGGAGAGAGACATTGTGACAGACAAACACACACACACACACACGCTCTCACATGCTCTCACACACACACACACACAGACACACACACTCACACACACAGACACTGACACACACACACACACACACACACACTCACTCTTTGCAGCTCCTGGTTCTTCTCCTCTAGGTGGGCCTCCATCTGTATTGTACTCCTCGGTTGTATTCCGCCTGAGAGAGGGAACGAGAGATTGGAGGGAGGGATTGTATTGGAGGGGGAAGAAGGCAGAGAGAGGAGAAAGGAGAGAGATCAGAAACGAGGGAATCACAACAAAGCACTGGAGTGGAGTGGAGTATTGTATTGTATTGTATTGCATTGCATTGTGCTGTATTGTATTGTATTGTACAGTAGTGTATTGTATTGTATTGTATTGTACTGCATTGTATTGCATTGTATTGTATTGTATTGTGCTGTATTGTAGTGTGCTGTATTGTAGTGTGCTGTATTGTATTGTACTGTATTGTATTGTATTGTACAGTATTGTATTGTATTGTATTGTAGTGTATTGTATTGTATTGTATTGTATTGTGTTGTATTGTATTGTATTGTATTGTATTGTATTGTATTGTATTGTATTGTATTGTATTGTATTGTATTGTATTGTATTGTATTGTATTGTATTGTATTGTATTGTATTGTATTGTATTGTATTGTATTGTATTGTATTGTATTGTATTGTATTATATTGTATTGTATTGTATTGTATGTATTGTATTGTATTGTATTGTATTGTTGTATTGTATTGTATTGTGTTGTATTGTATTGTATTGTATTGTGTTGTATTGTATTGTATTGTATTGTATTGTATTGTATTGTATTGTATTGTATTGTATTGTATTGTATTGTATTGTATTGTACTGTATTGTATTGTATTGTATTGTATTGTATTGTGTTGTATTGTATTGTGCTGTATTGTATTGTATATTGTATTGTATTGTATTGTAATTGTATTGTATTGTATTGTATTGTAGTGTATTGTATTGTATTGTATTGTATTGTGGTGTATTGTATTGTATTGTATTGTATTGTATTGTATTGTATTGTATTGTATTGTATTGTATTGTAGTGTATTGTATTGTGTGTATTGTATTGTATTGTATTGTATTGTATTGTATTGTATTGTGCTGTATTGTATTGTATTGTATTGTATTGCACTGTAGTGTTTTCTCTCACCTTGCTCAGCGCTGCCACTCTCTGTGCGAGCTGAGCCTCGATCTCTGGAAGGGTCTCTGCTTTCTGCAGAGTTTGTTGAAGTTTCTGTTTGGCGTCTTCCAGCCACTCCTGGAGCTGCCGGTTCTTCTCCTCGCTCTGCAAATCAATAACCAATAATCAATCAACAGTCTCCAATTGAAAATCAATAACCAACTGAGAATCCATAACCAGTAAACAGCAATCAATTCAGAATCATTAACCAGTCATCAATCGCACTATATTTAGTATGTGAAGATAGGAAATGTCATCAGAAATATTCTTTTAGCAACTAACATTCTCCTCTCTCTCCTCTCTCCTCTCTCTCCTCTCTCTCTCCCCTCTCTCCTCTCTCTCCTCCCCTCTCTCTCTTCTCTCCTCTCTCCTATCCTCCCTTTCCTCTCCTCTCCTCTCCTCTCCTCCTTTCCTCTCTCCCCTCCCTCCTCTCCCTCTCATCCTCTCTCTCTCTCTCTCCTCTCTCCTCTCTCCCCTCTCTCTCTATCTCTCTCTCTCCTCTCTCCTCTCTCTTCTCTCCTCCTCTCCCCTCTCCTCTCTCTCCTCTCTCTCT
>CM072714.1:1534727-1543227 GCA_036884735.1 Huso huso | reverse complement strand
AGACACAGTGAATCGCTCCAGCCCCTGGCTATGGGACTACAGCTCCCAGCATGCCTCTGCACCCGCGGCCGTGGCGAGGCATGCTGGGAGCTGTAGTTCTTTATGCTGCGGTCTCCTATCACAAGCGATACAGACCTCTATTATGACACATCATGTAAAAGCATCGCGATTCATCGAGACATGTGATTCAGCCCTGGCTATAGGACTACAGCTCCCAGCATGCCTCTGCGCCCGCACACCCTGGCGAGGGGATGCTCATTTCAACTATAGGGACTTGCGATACAGACTCATGACACATCATGTCTCTCTGCAGGCAGATGCTCTCTGCCCATGGCTGGGAGGCATGCTGACACAGCTGAAACAGGCATGCTCGGAGCTGAAGTTCTTAAACTCTGCTGTGGTCTTGTATCAATACAAATCATTTCAACACGTCGATTCAGCTGCCTGCCGTGAGTGTAACACAGCCAGTGTCTGTATAGAAGAGCCAGCGCCCCCTAGTGATCTGACAAGTGGGATTGCCGGCAGTGCACTAGCTGTGCACTAGATGGCGCTATCGCTAATGTAAAGATGAGCCGACATGAGTCAGGCAGCTGAATCGATGTGTTGAAATGATTTGTATTGTGATACAAGACCACAGCAGAGCTCTGAGTTAAAGAACTACAGCTCCCAGCATCCCTCGCCATGGCTGCGGGTGCAGAGGCATGCTGGGAGCTGTAGTCCTATAGCCAGGGCTGGGAGCTGTAGTCCTATAGCCAGCGCTGGAGCGATTCACTGTGTCTCGATAGAAGTCTGTATCGCTTAACTTGTTTTATATCAGACTTTGTACTTTTGGGGGAAAATCAACCACTGAACTCAAACTGTCAGTCGTGCCTTTTTTTTCATTTTTATTTTATTTTTTAAAAATTTTCAATGTGGGTTTTCTACTAGTTTGTTTTTATTTTATTTTTTTCAGGGAAAACTGTGTGTTTTGTAATTGAATTATATATCATAAAAAACAAAATTAAAAAAAATAAACTTTCATGGATGAAAATATGTTGCTGTGAGATTTATTGTGTGTTAATAAAGCTAATAAGAGGGGAGAGAATGGATTTTAAAGATGGTCAGCGCTCCTTTAAAGGGAGGGGTCAGTGATCCTGTTAATAAAGCTAATAAGAGGTGAGAGAATGGATTTTAAAGATGGTCAGCGCTCCTTTAAAGGGAGGGACCAGTGATCCTGTTAATAAAGCTAATAAGAGGTGAGAGAATGGATTTTAAAGATGGTCAGCGCTCCTTTAAAGGGAGGGGCCAGTGATCCTGTTAATAAAGCTAATAAGAGGTGAGAGAATGGATTTTAAAGATGGTCAGCGCTCCTTTAAAGGGAGGGGCCAGTGATCCTGTTAATAAAGCTAATAAGAGGTGAGAGAATGGATTTTAAAGATGGTCAGCGCTCCTTTAAAGGGGGGGGCCAGTGATCCTGTTAATAAAGCTAATAAGAGGTGAGAGAATGGATTTTAAAGATGGTCAGCGCTCCTTTAAAGGGAGGGGCCAGTGATCCTGTTAATAAAGCTAATAAGAGGTGAGAGAATGGATTTTAAAGATGGTCAGCGCTCCTTTAAAGGGAGGGGTCAGTGATCCTGTTAATAAAGATAATAAGAGGTGAGAGAATGGATTTTAAAGATGGTCAGCGCTCCTTTAAAGGAGGGCCAGTGATCCTGTTAATAAAGCTAATAAGAGGTGAGAGAATGGATTTTAAAGATGGTCAGCGCTCCTTTAAAGGGAGGGGGGAGTGATCCTGTTAATAAAGCTAATAAGAGGTGAGAGAATGGATTTTAAAGATGGTCAGCGCTCCTTTAAAGGGAGGGGCCAGTGATCCTGTTAATAAAGCTAATAAGAGGTGAGAGAATGGATTTTAAAGATGGTCAGCGCTCCTTTAAAGGGAGGGCCAGTGATCCTGTTAATAAAGCTAATAAGAGGTGAGAGAATGGATTTTAAAGATGGTCAGCGCTCCTTTAAAGGGAGGGGCCAGTGATCCTGTTAATAAAGCTAATAAGAGGTGAGAGAATGGATTTTAAAGATGGTCAGCGCTCCTTTAAAGGGAGGGGCCAGTGATCCTGTTAATAAAGCTAATAAGAGGTGAGAGAATGGATTTTAAAGATGGTCAGCGCTCCTTTAAAGGGAGGGCCAGTGATCCTGTTAATAAAGCTAATAAGAGGTGAGAGAATGGATTTTAAAGATGGTCAGCGCTCCTTTAAAGGGAGGGGCCAGTGATCCTGTTAATAAAGCTAATAAGAGGTGAGAGAATGGATTTTAAAGATGGTCAGCGCTCCTTTAAAGGGAGGGGCCAGTGATCCTGTTAATAAAGCTAATAAGAGGTGAGAGAATGGATTTTAAAGATGGTCAGCGCTCCTTTAAAGGGGAGGTCCAGTGATCCTGTTAATAAAGATAATAAGAGGTGAGAGAATGGATTTTAAAGATGGTCAGCGCTCCTTTAAAAGGGGGCCAGTGATCCTGTTAATAAAGCTAATAAGAGGTGAGAGAATGGATTTTAAAGATGGTCAGCGCTCCTTTAAAGGGAGGGGCCAGTGATCCTGTTAATAAAGCTAATAAGAGGTGAGAGAATGGATTTTAAAGATGGTCAGCGCTCCTTTAAAGGGAGGGGCCAGTGATCCTGTTAATAAAGCTAATAAGAGGTGAGAGAATGGATTTTAAAGATGGTCAGCGCTCCTTTAAAGGGAGGGGTCAGTGATCCTGTTAATAAAGCTAATAAGAGGTGAGAGAATGGATTTTAAAGATGGTCAGCGCTCCTTTAAAGGGAGGGGCCAGTGATCCTGTTAATAAAGCTAATAAGAGGGGAGAGAATGGATTTTAAAGATGGTCAGCGCTCCTTTAAAGGGAGGGGCCAGTGATCCTGTTAATAAAGCTAATAAGAGGTGAGAGAATGGATTTTTAAAGATGGTCAGCGCTCCTTTAAAGGGAGGGGTCAGTGATCCTGTTAATAAAGCTAATAAGAGGTGAGAGAATGGATTTTAAAGATGGTCAGCGCTCCTTTAAAGGGAGGGGCCGGCGATCCTGTTAATAAAGCTAATAAGAGGTGAGAGAATGGATTTTAAAGATGGTCAGCGCTCCTTTAAAGGGGAGGGTCAGTGATCCTGTTAATAAAGCTAATAAGAGGTGAGAGAATGGATTTTAAAGATGGTCAGCGCTCCTTTAAAGGGGAGGGCCAGTGATCCTGTTAATAAAACTAATAAGAGGTGAGAGAATGGATTTTAAAGATGGTCAGCGCTCCTTTAAAGGGGAGGGTCAGTGATCCTGTTAATAAAGCTAATAAGAGGTGAGAGAATGGATTTTAAAGATGGTCAGCGCTCCTTTAAAGGGAGGGGCCAGTGATCCTGTTAATAAAGCTAATAAGAGGTGAGAGAATGGATTTTAAAGATGGTCAGCGCTCCTTTAAAGGGAGGGGCCAGTGATCCTGTTAATAAAGCTAATAAGAGGTGAGAGAATGGATTTTAAAGATGGTCAGCGCTCCTTTAAAGGGAGGGCCAGTGATCCTGTTAATAAAGCTAATAAGAGGTGAGAGAATGGATTTTAAAGATGGTCAGCGCTCCTTTAAAGGGAGGGTCAGTGATCCTGTTAATAAAGCTAATAAGAGGTGAGAGAATGGATTTTAAAGATGGTCAGCGCTCCTTTAAAGGGAGGGGTCAGTGATCCTGTTAATAAAGCTAATAAGAGGGGAGAGAATGGATTTTAAAGATGGTCAGCGCTCCTTTAAAGGGAGGGGCCAGTGATCCTGTTAATAAAGCTAATAAGAGGTGAGAGAATGGATTTTAAAGATGGTCAGCGCTCCTTTAAAGGGAGGGGTCAGTGATCCTGTTAATAAAGCTAATAAGAGGTGAGAGAATGGATTTTAAAGATGGTCAGCGCTCCTTTAAAGGGAGGGGCCAGTGATCATGTTAATAAAGCTAATAAGAGGTGAGAGAATGGATTTTAAAGATGGTCAGCGCTCCTTTAAAGGGAGGGGCCAGTGATCCTGTTAATAAAGCTAATAAGAGGTGAGAGAATGGATTTTAAAGATGGTCAGCGCTCCTTTAAAGGGAGGGGTCAGTGATCCTGTTAATAAAGCTAATAAGAGGTGAGAGAATGGATTTTAAAGATGGTCTGCGCTCCTTTAAAGGGAGGGGTCAGTGATCCTGTTAATAAAGCTAATAAGAGGTGAGAGAATGGATTTTAAAGATGGTCAGCGCTCCTTTAAAGGGAGGGGACAGTGATCCTGTTAATAAAGCTAATAAGAGGTGAGAGAATGGATTTTAAAGATGGTCAGCGCTCCTTTAAAGGGAGGGGTCAGTGATCCTGTTAATAAAGCTAATAAGAGGTGAGAGAATGGATTTTAAAGATGGTCAGCGCTCCTTTAAAGGGAGGGGATTTTAAAGTGATCCTGTTAATAAAGCTAATAAGAGGTGAGAGAATGGATTTTAAAGATGGTCAGCGCTCCTTTAAAGGGAGGGGCCAGTGATCCTGTTAATAAAGCTAATAAGAGGTGAGAGAATGGATTTTAAAGATGGTCAGCGCTCCTTTAAAGGGAGGGTCAGTGATCCTGTTAATAAAGATAATAAGAGGTGAGAGAATGGATTTTAAAGATGGTCAGCGCTCCTTTAAAGGGAGGGCCAGTGATCCTGTTAATAAAGCTAATAAGAGGTGAGAGAATGGATTTTAAAGATGGTCAGCGCTCCTTTAAAGGGGGGGCCAGTGATCCTGTTAATAAAGCTAATAAGAGGTGAGAGAATGGATTTTAAAGATGGTCAGCGCTCCTTTAAAGGGAGGGGCCAGTGATCCTGTTAATAAAGCTAATAAGAGGTGAGAGAATGGATTTTAAAGATGGTCAGCGCTCCTTTAAAGGGAGGGGCCAGTGATCCTGTTAATAAAGCTAATAAGAGGTGAGAGAATGGATTTTAAAGATGGTCAGCGCTCCTTTAAAGGGAGGGGCCAGTGATCCTGTTAATAAAGCTAATAAGAGGGGAGAGAATGGATTTTAAAGATGGTCAGCGCTCCTTTAAAGGGAGGGCCGGTGATCCTGTTAATAAAGCTAATAAGAGGTGAGAGAATGGATTTTAAAGATGGTCAGCGCTCCTTTAAAGGGAGGGGTCAGCGATCCTGTTAATAAAGCTAATAAGAGGTGAGAGAATGGATTTTAAAGATGGTCAGCGCTCCTTTAAAGGGAGGGGCCGGCGATCCTGTTAATAAAGCTAATAAGAGGTGAGAGAATGGATTTTAAAGATGGTCAGCGCTCCTTTAAAGGGAGGGGTCAGCGATCCTGTTAATAAAGCTAATAAGAGGCGAGAGAATGGATTTTAAAGATGGTCAGCGCTCCTTTAAAGGGAGAGGCCAGCGATCCTGTTAATAAAACTAATAAGAGGTGAGAGAATGGATTTTAAAGATGGTCAGCGCTCCTTTAAAGGGAGGGGTCAGTGATCCTGTTAATAAAGCTAATAAGAGGTGAGAGAATGGATTTTAAAGATACAATTTCATTTTTTTTTTTTTTAAATGGATTTTAAAGATGGGAGGGGCCAGATCCTGAATCCTGTTGAAATGAAAGCTAATAAGAGGTGAGCTAATAAGAGGTGAGAGAATGGATTTTAAAGATGGGCAGCGCTCCTTTAAAGGGAGGGGGGCCAGTGATCCTGTTAATAAAGCTAATAAGAGGTGAGAGAAAGGGATTTTAAAGATGGAATCAGCGCTCCTTTAAAGGGAGGGCCGGTGATCCTGTTAATAAAGCTAATAAGAGGCGAGAGAATGGATTTTAAAGATGGTCCTCTGTGCTTTCCTTTAAAGGGAGGGGCCAGTGATCCTGTTAATAAAAGCTAACAAGAGGTGAGAATGGATTTTAAAGATGGGCAGCCCTATCCTTTAAAGGGAGGGGATTTACAATGCTTCCCTATGCTTTGATCCTCTTAATAAAGCTAATAAGAGGTGAGAGAATGGATTTTAAAGATGGTCAGCGCTCCTTTAAACCTCTCTGTGGGTCAGTGATCCTGTTAATAAAGCTAATAGGAGGTGAGAGAATGGATTTTAAAGATGGTCAGCGCTCCTTTAAAGGGAGGGGTCAGTGATCCTGTTAATAAAGCTAATAAGAGGTGAGAGAATGGATTTTAAAGATGGTCTCTCTCGCTCCTTTAAAGGGAGGGGTCAGTGATCCTGTTAATTTTAAAGCTAATAAGAGGTGAGAGAATGGATTTTAAAGATGGTCAGCGCTCCTTTAAAGGGAGGGGTCAAGTGATCCTGTTAATAAAGCTAATAACGACTCGGCGGAGAGAATGGATTTTAAAGATGAGAAAATGGCTCCTTTAAAGGGAGACGGCCAGTGATCCTGTTAATAAAGCTAATAAGAGGTGAGAGAATGGATTTTAAAGATGGGCAGCGATCCTATTAATCCTTTAAAGGGAGGGGGAAAGTGGAGAGATTTAATAAAGCTAATAAGAGGGTGAGAGAATGGATTTGAAAGATGGAGAGGCGCTCCTTTAAAGGGAGGGGTCAGTGATCCTGTTAATAAAGATTTAATAGGAGGTGAGAGAATGGATTTTAAAGATGGTCAGCGCTCCTTTAAAGGGAGGGCCAGTGATCCTGTTAATAAAGCTAATAAGAGGTGAGAGAAATTTGAAAAGATGGTCAGCGCTCCTTTAAAGAGGGAAGGGAGGGTCAGTGATCCTGTTAAGAAAGAGAGATAAGAGATGGGTGGGAGGTGGATTTTAAAGATGGAGAGCGCTCCTTTAAAGGGGGAGGGTCGGTGATCCTGTTAATAAAAGAGAGAGAGAGGTGGGGAGAATGGAATTTGAAAAAATTATAATCAACGTGTTACGTTCCTTTATAGGAAGGGGTGAGGTGATCCTGTTAATAAAGCTAATAAGAGGTGAGAGTATTTTTTTGGATTTTAAAGATGGTCAGCATCTCCGAACAAAGAAGGAAGGCCGGTGATCCTGTTAATAAAGCTAATAAAAGGTGACAGAATGGATTTTAAAGATGGTCACGGGTTTTAAAGGAGGGGTCAGTGATCCTGTTAATAAAGCTAATATATATCTATTTACATTTCTTTGGATTTTAAAAGATGGTAAAACAGCGTCCTTTTTTTAGGGGCCAGTGATCCTGTAAAATAAATCTAATAAGAGGTGAGAGAATGGATTTTAAAGATGGTCAGCGCTATTTAAATTGGGGAGGGGGTCAGTGATCTTTGTTAATAGTGCTAATAAGAGGTGAGAGAATGGATTTTAAAGATGGTCAGCGCTCCTTTAAAGGGAGGGGTCGGTGATCCTGTTAATAAAGCTAATAAGAGGTGAGAGAATGGATTTTAAAGATCGATGTGTTGCTCCTTTGTCTGGATTTTAAAGGTCGTGTGATCCTGTTAATAAAGCTAATAAGAGGTAGAGAGAGTGGTGTTTTAAAGATGGTCAGCGCTCCTTTAAAGGGAGGGGCCGGTGATCCTGTTAATAAAGCTAATAAGAGGTGAGAGAGTGGATTTTAAAGATGGATGGTGCTCCTTTAAAGGGAGGGCCGGTGATCCTGTTAATAAAGCTAATAAGAGGTGAGAGAATGGATTTTAAAGATGGTCAGCGCTCCTTTAAAGTGAGTGGTGTAGATGATCCTGTTAATAAAGATAATGTGAGGTAGAGAGATGGTGGATTTTAAAGATGGTCAGCGCTCCTTTAAAGGGTGTAGATAGAGTGATAGTGTTAATAAAGCTAATAAGAGTTGAGAGAATGGATTTTAAAGATTACAATTTCATTGATTTTTTTTTTTTCAATAGGTTAGTGTGTGTGTACAGCAGGCAGCTGAATCGACGTGTTGAAATGATTTGTGTGTGTGATACAAGACCACAGCAGAGCTCTAGAGTTAAAGAACTACAGCTCCCAGCATCCCCTCGCCATGGCCGTGGGTGCAGAGGCATGCTGGGAGCTGTGTGTGATTCAGAATACAATAACTACGGACAGAGAGTAGAAAGGCAGGTTTATTTCTAGGAATCTTTCAGTCTGAATTAGTGTTTGAACGGTTCTGAGAGATCTCAGAGAGATTGATTGAGGAAGGCTTTACCAGACCTCTGTGTGTTTGATAGATGCTGTGTGTCCCTATGCTGTGTACCAGATAGATAGTGTGTGTGTGATAGATGTGTGTGTTACAATGATTCCTGTGTGTGTTACCAGACCTCTCTGTGCTTTAGATATGCTTCCCTATGTGTGTAGATAGACCTCTCTGTGTGTAGATAGACAATGTGTGTGTGTATAGATAGAGTGTGTGTGTGTAGATAGAATGATAGTGTGTGTAGATTACCAGACCTGTGTGCTAGATAGATAGATGCTTGTAGATATGTGTAGATAGAGATCTGTGTGTAGATTAGAAGTGTGATGTGTGTAGATAGATAGATAGTGTGTGTGTAGATACCTAGTGTGTGTGTGTGATAGATAGTGTGTACAAGATAGATAGATGGTGTGTGTGTAGATAGACCTCTGTGTGTGTGTACAATGTGTTAGATGGAGAT
>CM072714.1:1527227-1529727 GCA_036884735.1 Huso huso | reverse complement strand
TTTGGTGTTGCTGTATAATATATAAAACTATGGCTATTGAAACTCAGGGGCTGTCTGAATCGGGTTTGGTGTTGCTGTATAATATATAAAACTATGGCTATTGAAACTCAGGGGACTGTTTGAATCGTGTTTGGTGTTGCTGTATAATATATAAAACTATGGCTATTGAAACTCAGGGGACTGTTTGAATCGTGTTTGGTGTTGCTGTATAATATATAAAACTATGGCTATTGAAACTCAGGGGGCTGTCTGAATCGTGTTTGGTGTTGCTGTATAATATATAAAACTATGGCTATTGAAACAGGGGGGACTGTCTGAATCGTGTTTGGTGTTGCTGTATAATATATAAAACTATGGCTATTGAAACTCAGGGGGCTGTCTGAATCGTGTTTGGTGTTGCTGTATAAAATATAAAACTATGGCTATTGAAACTCAGGGGACTGTCTGAATCGTGTTTGGTGTTGCTGTATAATATATAAAACTATGGCTATTGAAACTCAGGGGACTGTCTGAATCGTGTTTGGTGTTGCTGTATAATATATAAAACTATGGCTATTGAAACTCAGGGGACTGTCTGAATCGTGTTTGGTGTTGCTGTATAATATATAAAACTATGGCTATTGAAACTCAGGGGGACTGTCTGAATCGTGTTTGGTGTTGCTGTATAATATATAAAACTATGGCTATTGAAACTCAGGGGGACTGTCTGAATCATGTTTGGTGTTGCTGTAGAATAATATATTCTCTCTCTCCCTCCCTCCCCCACTCTCTCTCGCTTTCTCTCTCTCCCTCCCTCCCCCCTTCTCTCTCCACGACCGCTGACTTGAAAAAAAACGAGTGATTTGCCTTTAAGAAACGAGTCGACAAAATTCACGCACTCAGAAAATCGCTGAGGGCATCAAAGAGCTAAGGAGAGAGAGAGAGAGAGAGAGAGAGAGAGAGAGAGAGAGAGATTCCGCCGCACGACAAACCTCGTTTTCATAAATTCGCAGTCGTGATGTCACAGCGGTACCTTAGCAACGGTTGCTACGCGGTTCTAAACAAACTCTAAAAATGACGTTCATCTCAATTCATTGAGAGATTGCCGATTGACACTGTGTGTGTGTGTATTATTATAATAATAATAATAATAATAATCATCATCATCATCATCATCATCGTCCTCATCTTCATAATAATAAAGATGATAAAGTTTATAACCTGTGTTCTCTTTGTCTCGCTCTCTTTTCTCAGCTTCTCCCGTCCCGTCCCGTCCCGACCCGTCCCGTCCCGGGTTAACTCTCCCCTGCCTGGCCGGGCTCCCCCCTCCTCCTCCTCCCCGCGAGCGGAGCGCGGAGTCCCGGGTCCGTCTGACAGGCGTACAGGAGCCGCTCTATACCTGGAAACATTCACCTGGGAATTCAATTGATTCAATTCAAATCAAAATGAAGATTTTCCTGGACGATTCGGCGCTACTTTAGTTTGAGCGCTGTCCAGGGTGCTGACGATCTATCTATCTATCTATCTATCTATCTATCTATCTATCTATCTATCTATCTAGCTGTGTGTGTGCCTCTCAGCGTGTCTGTGTGTCTGTGTGTGTGTGTGTCTCTTTGTGTGTCAGTGTGTGTCTCTGTGTGTGTGTGTTGTGTGTGTCTGTCTGTGTGTCTCTTTGTGTGTCTGTGTGTCTCTGTGTGTGTGTGTCTCTCTGTGTGTCTCTCTGTGTCTTTCTGTGTGTCTCTGTGTGTCTGTGTGTCTCTCTGTGTGTCTTTCTGTGTGTCTCTCGGTGTCTCTCTGTGTCTCTGTGTGTCTCTCTGTGTCTCTGTTGTCTCTCTTTGCAGTAAGGAGTATCAGCGAGACACACAGAAAGGCTTGCATTCGAAAACAAATCCTGCACCATTTTTCAAATCTTTAGGCCGACTCAGCAATACGCTTTACCTCACCGGAGGAATCTCCTGTACTCCCAGAGAGAGAGAGAGAGAGGGGGAGAGAGAGAGAGAGGGAGAGAGAGGGGAGAGGGGGAGAGAGGGGGAGGGGAGGGGGGAGGAGGGAGGAGGTAAAGCGAAAGCAAAAGAGAGAGAGTTATTAGCTTTACAGGATTAGAGCGATTGAAATACTACAGCCAGAGCAAAGAGAACGCTTTCTGTGTAAAATAATTTTTTTAAAAAAACCACACTGTTACAATAATAATAATAATAATAATAATAATAATAATCACAATCGCTGCGAAAGCTTGTTTGGCGTCAAAGCAGATTTAACACAAAGCCACTGACTCACTCTGTGTGTGTGTGTGTGTGTGTGTGTGTGTGTGTGTGTGTGTGTGAGAGAGAGAGAGAGAGAGAGAGAGTCTATATTGTATTGAATATTGTGTTGAATCAGTACTCTCCTCTCTTTTTCGCTCTCTCTTTTCTTCACCCTCCTTCTTTTATACGCACAGCAACCCTCCCTCCCCTCCTCCCTCCTCCCTCCCTCCCTCCTTTCTCTCCCCTCTCCCTCCTCTCTCCCCCCTCCTCTCCCGCTC
>CM072714.1:1523449-1526727 GCA_036884735.1 Huso huso | reverse complement strand
CCTCCTCCCTCTCTCTCTCTCTCTCCTCCCCCCCTCCTCTCCCCCCCCCTCCTCTCCCCCCTTCACCCGGCTCTTCCGATGCTCAGCTCAGTGTGTGTCTCCACGATCCGAGCGCGGAAGACGAACTCGGGCGCTCCTTCCAAGACATGTATAAAAGCGGCGATGGGTCCGCAACTGGACAGCGACAAGATCGTCATCAACTGCGGCGGGGTGCGCCACGAAACGTACCGCAGCACCCTGAAAACGCTGCCGGGCACCCGGCTGTCCTGGCTCACGGAACCCGACGCCTTTAGCAACTTCGACTACGACCCCAAATCCGATGAGTTCTTTTTCGACCGGCACCCGTCCGCGTTCTCTTACATCCTGAACTATTACAGGACCGGCAAACTGCACTGTCCGAACGACGTGTGCGGCCCGCTGTTTGAGGAAGAGCTGGCCTTCTGGGGCATCGATGAGACCGACGTGGAGGCATGCTGTTGGATGAATTATCATCAGCACCGAGACGCCGAGGAGGCGCTGGACAGCTTCGAGGCTCCGGAGCCCGAGGAGGAAGACGAACTCACGGGAGGCGCCGACGGGGACCTGAAGCGACTCTGTCTGCAGGAGAACGGGAGGAAACTGGGATGGTGGAAAAGATACCGACCCAAAATCTGGGCTCTGTTTGAAGACCCCTACTCGTCCAAATACGCGCGGGTAAGTCTCTTCATAAGACCGCGCAGCGAGCGCGCTTGGCGACCCGTGTGATGCGATATTTACAGTGTGCTGCTATATAATCTAGAATCTCGCCTCTGCATGCAATCGTGTATACGCTGGCTGTGTGTTTTAATTACAACAACGGCCATGCATTTGCAGTCTAGTTGCAAAAAAAAAAAATCTGCATTATCGCCTCCATGTAGGTTTTTTTTGCACGAGTCTACGCGCTCCCACGGTATCTGGTCAAATAAAATCAAAGAAAAGCTGCATGGTCGTGTATCATGCGGCGTCTGTGTGTGTTTTTTGTCCTAGTGCAATTGATACGGCAGTAGCAGCGCTAGGAAAATGCTGGGCTCTGCAGGGCTGAAAGCAGCGTCAGACACGAGCAACTGTGTCGCGAAACCGATAGCAATGTATGACCACTGCTACCAGTAATAACGATCATACGGGTATGAATGAGGCTGTTTGCTTAACAGTACAGTCTTTGCTAGCGCAGGAATGCAGCGTCAGGAGAATATTATTCATGTAGCTATAGATGTGATCTATCTATCTATCTATCTATCTATCTATCTATCTATCTATCTATCTATCTCTCTATCTCTCTATCTCTCTATCTATCTCTCTACCTCTCTCTATATACAGAATTCAAGTGAGCTGTCTTTACACATTGCACGCAGTCCAGCTGCGTGAATAAACTGCATCCAAAGAGGTGCATTGATATAAAACCGTGCATGTCGTCTGATTCCTGTAGAAGCAGAGCTCTGAGTGCCAGCGCGTGTGTGCATCAGTGCGGTCGCCGCATTTTCCGACAGCAGCTGGCTGCATTGGAGTCCGGCAATAGCGTTATTGCTCCGCTCCTTTGAAAAGGGTATACTGCATAGCTGCGTTTAAAACACCCCCCCTCACCTGCCCTCCCCTCTCTCTGCCCCCCCTCCCCCTCTCCCATCTCTCCTACCAGTATAGGCTTTTGTGTGTGTGTGTGTGTGTGTGTGTGATTTTAATTCGCTGTGACCGCTGCCTGAGACGCGCATTAGAAACGATGTGTGTTTGGTAAGGGGGTTAATTGAAAGAGGAGGAGGGGGGATAGCGATCCGAAGAAAGGGAAAGAGAGAGATAAAGAAAGATAGAAATAAAAGAGAGAGAGAGAGAGAGAGAGAGAGAGAGAGAGAGAGAGAGAAACGGTTTAATCTCAACACACACAGACAGACAGACACACACACACACACACACACACAGGCCCCGTTACCGTGTAATCGCTATTTTTGTTAAAGACAGACAGAGATAGATGATTCTGATTGATCGTGTTCGTTTCTCCTTTATCAGCAAAATCTAAAACCGCATTACGGATTCGCTTGCGAGTCGCTGTGCAATACAACACACACACACACAGACAGACAGACACACAGACATGTATGTGTGATTATGGTGTGTGTGACCTGCCTGCCTGCCTGCCTGCCTGTCTGTCTGTCTTGCTGCGCTTTGTCGCACAGTACACGCTCTCTGAATGGAAGCGCTTGGCCGCGCTGTCAGAGCCGGAGAGCGCGGCTCTCGTTTGCTGCTTTAATTGGCGGAGCAGCAGCCGCAGTCTCACGGTGCTCTGCAAAGCCGAGCTGCGGGTTTGCCCGCATTGATTACTCGGCCGCTCTGACGGAGAGCCGCAGTGTCAGCACTGCATGCTGCAAGCGCACACACACACGCACATGCGCACTCACACACACACAGATACACACACACACACACACACACACACACACACTGAGGACACACACACACACACACTGAGAACAAAAAAGTCTACCTGAAGCCCTAATATCAGTCCTGTAGTATTTCATGTTTAGATTTCTGAAACGTCACGTTTTTCAATGAAGTGAAGTCTCTGGAAAACTACACAGCGACGCGGAATTCAATATGTTAACAAGGGAACATTATTCAGCAGCTTTCATTGGACTCTATGAAGCTGAGGGAGTTCATTCTATATAGAGGGTGTGGAATTCAATATGTTAACAAGGGAACATTATTCAGCAGCTTTCATTGGACTCTATGAAGCTGAGGGAGTTCATTCTATATAGAGGGGGTGGAATTCAATATGTTAACAAGGGAACATTATTCAGCAGCTTTCATTGGACTCTATGAAGCTGAGGGAGTTCATTCTATATAGAGGGGGTGGAATTCAATATGTTAACAAGGGAACATTATTCAGCAGCTTTCATTGGACTCTATGAAGCTGAGGGAGTTCATTCTATATATAGAGGGGGTGGAATTCAATATGTTAACAAGGAACATTATTCAGCAGCTTTCATTGGACTCTATGAAGCTGAGGGAGTTCATTCTATATAGAAGGGGATGATAAATTCAATTTTGTATAGAGCTGTAGGGATACTATTAGTGTACAGGCTGTCTTTTTTTGATTCTTATTTGGCAAGCAATTCTTTGTGTCATTGTAAATGTGTGAGTGGGTGGAATTCAATATGAGAGAGACATGGAGAGATGATTTTCATTGGAGAGAGAGGAGCTGAGGGTTCATTCTGTCTCTCTTTCATTTCTTTCTTTCTTCCTCCTCCTTTCAATTCTCTTTTTTTGAGGGT
>CM072714.1:1513449-1518449 GCA_036884735.1 Huso huso | reverse complement strand
ATTGACTATAGCAGCTAGACTAGAGCACAGTGTTTGATTGCTGACTATAGCAGCTAGACTAGAGCACAGTGTTTGATTGACTATAGCAGCTAGACTAGAGCACAGTGTTTGATTGACTATAGCAGCTAGACTAGAGCACAGTGTTTGATTGACTATAGCAGCTAGACTAGAGCACAGTGTTTGATTGCTGAATGCGCTGTTTTGACTGATAATATCTGACCTCAGTTTCAATAGCCATAGTTTTATATATTATACAGCAACACCAAACACGATTCAGACAGTCCCCCTGAGTTTCAATAGCCATAGTTTTATATATTATACAGCAACACCAAACACGATTCAATCAGTCCCCCTGAGTTTCAATAGCCATAGTTTTATATATTATACAGCAACACCAAACACGATTCAATCAAGTTTCAATAGCCATAGTTTTATATATTATACAGCAACACCAAACACGATTCAGACAGCCCCCCTGAGTTTCAATAGCCATAGTTTTATATATTATACAGCAACACCAAACACGATTCAGACAGTCACACTGAAGACACTGAGAGACTTCTAGTCATTAGTCACTGAATTCACACTGAAGACCCTGAAGACTTCTGAGAAAGTCATTGAATTCTGAGACACTGAGAGACTTCTAGTCGTTAGTCATTGAATTCACACTGAAGACCCTGAGAAAGACTTCTAGTCGTTAGTCATTGAATTCACACTGAAGACACAAAAAGACTTCTAGTCGTTGGTCATTGAATTCACACTGAGACACTGAGAAAGATAGTCGTTGAATTCACACTGAAGACACTGAGAAAGACAGTGGTTGTCAGAATTCACACTGAAGGCGCTGAGAAAGACTTCTAGTCGTTAGTCATTGAATTCACACTGAAGACACTGAGAAAGACTTCTAGTAAATTTAGTCATTGAATTCACACTGAAGACCCTGAGAAAGACTTCTAGTCATTAGTCATTGAATTCACACTGAAGACACTGAGAAAGACTTCTAGTCGTTAGTCATTGAATTCACACTAGACACTGAAAGACTTCATTGAATTCACACTGAAGACCCTGAGAAAGACTTCTAGTCGTTAGTCATTGAATTCACACTGAAGTCCCTGAGAAGACTTCTGAAGTTAGTCATTGAATTCACACTGAAGAAAGACTTCAGTCGTTAGTCATTGAATTCACACTGAAGACACTGAGAAAGACTTCTAGTCGTTAGTCATTGAATTCACACTGAAGACACTGAAAGACTTCTAGTCGTTGGTCATTGAATTCACACTGAAGACACTGAGAAAGACTTCTAGTCGTTAGCCATTGAATTCACACTGAAGACACTGAGAAAGACTTCTAGTCGTTAGTCATTGAATTCACACTGAAGACGCTGAGAAAGACTTCTAGTCGTTAGTCATTGAATTCACACTGAAGACACTGAGAAAGACTTCTAGTCGTTAGTCATTGAATTCACACTGAAGACCCTGAGAAAGACTTCTGAGTCGTTGGTCATTGAATTCACACTGAAGACCCTGAGAAAGACTTCTAGTCGTTGGTCATTGAATTCACACTGAAGACACTGAGAGAAGACTTCTAGTCGTTGGTCATTGAATTCACACTGAAGACCCTGAGAAAGACTTCTAGTGGTTAGCCATTGAATTCACACTGAAGACCTGTGTTCCGACTTCTTTGTTGACCATTGAATTCACACTGAAGAGCTGTGCTTGAAAGACTTCTAGTGTTGTCATTGTCACACTGAAGACCCACAAGACACTGCTGATGAAGTGTGTTCGCCTCTCTCTTTATTTGCGCGTGTCTAGCTGTGCTTGCAGCTTTCTGTGCTTGCTGCATTGCCAGCAGTGAAGGCATCGCTTTCCTGCGCTGTCTAGTCTGCTTTCTGCACTTTCTCAGCCAGCAGGCTGCCCAGGCTTTGATTTTCTCCCTTGTAGCTCAATGACAGCGAGAGAGGAAAGGTTAAAACGATTTGAATCTCTTCAATCTCCAAAGTGAAAGGGGAGGACTTCATTGACGGGGCTTTCAAAAGGCCAGCCTTGGGTGGGACTACGGCTCCCAGCATGCCTCTGCACCCGCGGCCATGGTGAGGGATGCTGGGAGCTGTAGTTCTTTATGCTGTGGTCTTGTATCACAAGCGATACAGATTTCTGTAAAGAAAGCATCGCGAGTAACTGACACACAGTGAATCGCTCCAGCCCTGGCTATAGGACTACAGCTCTATATAGAATGAACTCCCTCAGCTTCATGGAGTCCAATGAAAGCTGCTGAATAATGTTCCCTCGTTAACATATTGAATTCCACCCCCACTATATACAATGAACTCCCTCAGTTTCATAGAGTCCAATGAAAGCTGCTGAATAATGTTCCTTGTTAACATATTGAATTACACCCCTCTGTATGTTTTCCAGAATGAACTCCCTCAGCTTCATGAGTCAAAAAGCTGCTGAATAATTCCCTTGTTAACATTTGAATTTCCACCCCTCTTACAGAATGAACTCCCTCAGCTTCATAAGTCAATGAAAGCTGCTGAATAATGTTCCCTTGTTAACATATTGGTCCCCCCCCTATATAGAATGAACTCCCTTGGCTTCATATTCAAAGCTTCTGAATAATGTTCCCTTGTTAACATAAATTCCACCCCTCTATATAGAATGAACTCCCTCAGCTTCATAGAGTCCAATGAAAGCTGCTGAATAATGTTCCTTGTTAACATATTGAATTCCACCCCCCCTCTATATAAGAATGAACTCCCTCAGCTTCATAGGTCAATGAAAGCTGCTGAATAATGTTCCTTGTTAACATATTGAATTCCACCTCTCTATAGAATGAACTCCCTCAGCTTCATAGAGTCCAATGAAAGCTGCTGAATAATGTTCCCTTGTTAACAAATTGAATTCCACCCCTCTATATAGAATGAACTCCCTCAGCTTCATAGAGTCCAATGAAAGCTGCTGAATAATGTTCCTTGTTAACATTTAATTCACCCCTCTATATAGAATGAACTCCTCAGCTTCATAGAGTCAATCTGCTGAATAATGTTCCTTGTTAACATATTGAATTCCACCCCCTCTATATAGAATGAACTCCTCAGCTTCATAGAGTCAATCTGCTGAATAATGTTCCCTTGTTAACATATTGAATTCCCCCCCCCTCTATAGAATGAACTCCCTCAGCTTCATAGAGTCAATGAAGCTGCTGCTGAATAATGTCCCTTGTTAACATATTGAATTCCCCCTCTATATAGAATGAACTCCTCAGCTTCATAGGGTCCAATGAAAGCTGCTGAATAATGTTCCTTGTTAACATATTGAATTCCACCCCTCTATATAGAATGAACTCCTCAGCTTCATAGGTCCAATGAAAGCTGCTGAATAATGTTCCTTGTTAACATATTGAATTCCACCCTCTATAGAATGAACTCTCTCCCTCTCAGTAAGCTGCTGAATAATGTTCCTTGTTAACATAAACAATTCCACCCCTCTATATAGAATGAACTCCCTCAGCTTCATAAGGTCAATGAAAGCTGCTGAATAATGTTCCCTTGTTAACATATTGAATTCCACCCTCTAGTTATAGAATGAACTCCCTCAGCTTCATAGAGTCAATGAAAGCTGCTGAATAATGTTCTTGTTAACATATTGAATTCCACCCCCCTAGTTAGAATGAACTCCTCAGCTTCATAAGTCAGTGAAAGCTGCTGAATAATGTTCCTTGTTCATGTTGAATTACGTTTAATTTAGTTTTCCTCGATGTTCCTCTTTTTCCCTCTCCCCGGTTTGTTTGGGTTAAACGAATACACAAAATCTAATTAAACTAGTTCTTCTCCTCTAAATATCTCCTCTCTCTCTAATCTCTCTCTCTAAATAATAATATATATATATATATATCTCTTCTATCTTTATCCTCTCCTCTCTCTATCTATCTCTTCAGTTCAAATATATCTCTCTAATATATTAATAAATCCTCTATATATCTCTTTATCTATATTATTTAGGGCCTTCCTATCTATATAAATATATAATATATATATATTTATATCTATATATATATATATAGGATCACTGTCCTCTCTATAATATCCTAAACCTCTTTAAAAAAATAATCCTCTCTCCTCTCCTCTCTCTTCTCTATCTCCTCTATCTCTCCTCTCCTCCTCCCCTCTCTTCTCTCCTCCTCTCCCTCTCCATTCTCTCCCTCTCTCTCTCTCTTTATTATCTCAGGATCTCTCTCTCCTCTCCTTCCTCTGACCATCTTTAAAATCCATTCTCTCTCCTCTTATTCTTTCTTATTCCTCTCTCTCTCTCCCCTCCTTCTCTCCTCTGACCATCTTAAAAAATCCATTCTCTCCTCTCTTATTCTCTCTCTCCTAATAGTATCCTGGCCCCTCCCTTTCTCTCTCTCCTCCATCTTTAAAATAGTATTCTCACCTCTTATCTCTCTTTATTAATAGGATCGCTTAAGGGGTTCCTAATTTCCTGGTCGATGCAGAAATTCTCTGTTAATTGATAAATCTCTCTCTCTCTCCTCTCTCCTAGTCTTTCTCCAGGATCAGCAATCCTACCTGAGAGTCTTCTCTATAGATCTCTCTCTCTACAAAAATCTCTCCTCTCTTTCCTAAACCTAAGAATCAAATCTCCTCTCCTCTTTAAACTCTCTCCTCTCTCCTTTCTCCTCTCAAAGACTCTATATCAGAATTCAATGTCTGTTGAATAATCTCTCTCCTCTCCTCTCTCTCTCCTCCTATATCCTCTCCTCTCCTCTAATCCTCTAATCTCTCCTATATCTCTCCTCTCTCCTCTCCTCCTCTCTCCTCCCTCCTCTCTCCTCTCCTCTTTCTCCTCTCTCTCTCTCTCTCTCTCTCTCTCTATCTATATATATATATATTATGGTTATGCGGGGAGGGGGTCTATATATCTTTGTATTTTGCGACACAGAAAATCTCGCGGTTCAAATTGGCTCGCTGGCCCATTAATAAAGACTGCTTCTGCTCCTCT
>CM072714.1:1488449-1510949 GCA_036884735.1 Huso huso | reverse complement strand
TTCAGGGTCGTTGTTGTATCAGGACGTGTTTTTTGACCGGATCGGTGTTGCTGTGGAAGGGTCCTGCTGTCGCTAATCATTTTAATGTATCTTTCTTTTTCTCTCCCTCCATCCCTCTCTCCACCCTCCTCTCTCCTTCTCCTCCACTCTCCATTACCCTCCCTATCCCCTTTCCTCTCTCCCTCCCTCCTCCCCAACCCATTCCCCCTCTCTCCTCCCCCTCCCCTCTCCCTTCCTCTCATCACCCTTCCTCTCTCTCTTCCTCTCTCTTCTCCTCTTCCTTACTCCCTTTCTCTGGTACCCCTCATTTCCCCCTCCCCTCCCCTTCCCTCCCCCCCTTCTCCCTTCTCCCCCGTCCCCCCCCTCCTCCCTCCCTCTCCCCTCCTTCCCCCTCTCCCCCTAAAACCACCTCCCTCCCTCCCTAATTCTCCCCTCCCCTCCCTCTCCCCCCTCCTTCACCCCCCTCCCCCTCCCTCCCCCTCCCCTCCTCCCTCCCTCTCCTCTCCCTCCCCCTCTCCTTCACCCCTCCCCCTCCTCTCTCCCTCCCTCTCCTCTCCCTCCCTCCCTCCCCTCTCCCTCTCCCCTCTCTCCCTCCTCCTCAAATGGTCTTCTCCCCCTCTCCCCCTCCCTCTCCTCTCCCTCCTCCCCTCCTCCCCCTCCCCCTTCTCCTCCCCTCTCTCCTCTCCCCCTCCTCTCCCTCCTGGAAACCCCTCCCTCTCCCCTCCCCTCCTCCCCTCTCCTCTCTCCTCTCCCTCTCCTCCCCTTCCCTCCCTCCCCTCTCCCCTCCTCCCTCCCCTCTCCCCTCTCCCTCTCCCCCCTCTCCCTCTCCCCTCTCCCTCTCCTCTCCCTCTCCCCCTCCCCTCCCCTCACCCCTCTCCTCCCCCTCCCCTCTCCTCTCCCCCCTCCTCTCCCCTCCTCTCTCCCTCCCCTCCCCCTCTCCTCCTCTCCCCTCCCCTCTCCCTCCTCTCCCTAACCCCTCCTCCCTCCCCTCTCCTTCCCTCTCCTTCACCCCTCCCCTCTCCCTCTCCCTCCTCCCCCCTCTCCCTCTCCTCTCCCTCCTCCCCTCCTCCCTCCCCCCTCTCCTCCCTCCTCACCCCTCCCCTCCTCTCCCCTCTCCTCTCCCCTCCTCCCCCTCTCCCCTCCTCCCCTCTCCCCCCTCTCCCCTCTCCCCCTCCCCCTCCTCCCTCCCTCCCCCTCCCCCTCCTCTCCCCCTCTCCCTCTCCTCCCCTCTGCCCTCCTCCTCCCCTCCCTCCCTCCCTCCCCTCTCCCCCTCTCCCTCCCCTCTCCCCTCTCAGTGCGTGGGTTGGAGCTCCCTCCTTCTTCATCCTCATCTCCATCACCACGTTCTGCCTGGGACCCTCAGGGGCCTTCAACTCGGTGGTGATTGGGAGAACGTCACCGTGGGAACTGGCGTGACCCGGCGGGAGGTGGTCCTCGAGGTGGTGACGGACACGTGGCTCACCCGTGGAAGGCGTCTCGTCATCTGGTTCACCCTGGGTTCCTGGCCGCATAAGCCTTCTGCCCGGACAAAATGGACTTCATCAAAAGCCACCTGAACCTCATCGACTTCCTTCGCCATCCTGCCCTTCTACCTGGAGGTGGGGCTGGCGGTCTCTCCTCCAAAGCCGCCAGGGCGTCCTGGGCTTCCTCGGGTGGTCCCGCCGTGCGTATCCTGAGAATCTTTAAGCTCACCCGTCATTTTCGTGGGGCTGAGGGTCCTGGGAGCACACCTTGAGGGGCTTCCACCCTGAGTTCCTGCTCCTCATCATCTTCCTGGCTCTGGGGTCCTGATCTTCACCACCATGATCTACTCATGGAGCGGATGGGCCGGACCCGGAGACCTCTCCGGCAGCGCCCACACCAACTTCAAGAACATTCCCATCGGGTTCTGGTGGGCCGTGGTCACCATGACGACCCTGGGCTACGGGGACATGTACCCGGTGACGTGGTCCGGGATGCTGGTGGGGGCTCTGTGCGCCCTGGCCGGGGTGTTGACCATCGCCATGCCCGTGCCGGTCATCGTGAATAATTTCGGCATGTATTACTCGCTGGCCATGGCCAAGCAGAAGCTCCCGAAAAAAAAGAACAAGCACATCCCTCGCCCCCCCCCAGCCGGGGTCCCCCAATTACTGCAAGCCCGACCCGACCGCCCTCGGGAACTCGCCCCAGAGCGTCCTGGGACAGCAGGGCCTGGGGGGACTATATAAGCGCAGGAGGAAATCATTGAGATCAACCGTGCAGGTGAGAGAGAGAGGGGGAGGAGGGAGAGGAGGAAGAGAGAGAGGGGAGGTGTATAGAGAGAGAGGAGGGGAAAGAGGGGGAAGAGAGGGAGAGAGAGGAGGGAGAGGATATATACGGGTTTAAAAAATAGTTTAGATTTAAAAAGGTGCTAACCATATTAAAATCTCTTACCTCTTATTAGCTTTATTAATAGTATCTTAAAAGCCCCTCAATTATATATATATATATATATATAAGGCAAAACAACTAACCCTCATAAAGTATCCACAGTGAAAGCACATATAGAGGGTCTGTTAAAATAGTTTAGGAGCATTGTAAAAGCACAGAGAGGTCTGGTAAAGCATAGGGAAGCATTGTAAAAACACAGAGAGGTCTGGTAAAACTTATGGGGAAGCATTGCAAAAAGCACAGAGGTCTGGTAAAACATAAGGAAGCATTGTAAAGCACAGAGGGTGTGGTAAAACATAAGGGAAACATTGTAAAAAGCACAGAGGTCTGGTAAAAGCATAAGAAGCATTGTAAAAAGCACAGAGAGGTCTAATTAAAAACATAGGGAAGCATTGTAAAACACAGAGTGGTAATCTGAGTAAAACCTTGAGGGAAGCATTGTAAAAAACACAGAGAGGTTTGGTAAACATAGGAAACATTATAAAGCACAGAGGTCTGGTAAAACACAGGAAAGCATTAAAAAACACAGAGAGGTCTGGTAAAGCATAGGAAGCATTGTAAAGCACAGAGAGGTCTGGTAAAAACATAGGGAAGCATTGTAAAGCACAGAGAGGGTGGCCTGAGGAAGCATTGTAAAACATAAGGGAAGCATTATAAAAAGCACAGAGAGGTCTGGTAAAGCATAGGGAAGCATTGTAAAGCACAGAGAGGTCTGGTAAAAGCATAGGAAGCATTGTAAAAGCACACAGAGAGGTCTGGGTAAGCTATAAGGGACGCATTGTAAAACACAGAGAGGTCTAGTAAAAGCATAGGGAAGCATTGTAAAAGCACAGAGAGGTCTGGTAAAAGCATAGGAAACATTGTAAAAGCACAGAGAGGTCTGGTAAAACATAGGGAAACCTTGTAAAAGCACAAGAGAGGTCTGGTAAAGCATAGGGAAGCATTGTAAAGCACACAGAGGTCTGGTAAAAGCATAAAGGAAGCATTGTAAAGCACAGAGGGTCTGGTAAAAAGCATAGGAAGCATTTGTAAAACGCACAGAGAGGTCTGGTAAAGCATAGGGAAGCATTGTAAAGCACAGAGAGGTCTGGTAAAGCATAGGGAAGCATTGTAAAGCACAGAGAGGTCTGGTAAAAGCATAGGGACACATTGTAAAGCACATTGTAGACAGGGTGTCTGGTAAAACATAGGGAAGCATTATAAAGCACAGAGAGGTGTGGTAAAGCATAGGAAGCATTGTAAAGCACAGAGGTCTGGTAAAAGCATAGGGAAGCATTGTAAAAAGCACAGAGAGTTCTGGTAAAAGCATAGGGAAGCATTGTAAAACACAGACAGAGGTCTGGTAAAGCATAGGGAAGCATTAATAAAGCACAGAGGGTCTGGTAAAACATAGGAAGCATTGTAAAAGCACAGAGGTCTGGTAAAAAAGCAAAGGGAAGCATTGAAAAACAGCGAGATCTGGTAAAACATAGGAAGCATTGTAAAAGTAAACATAAGGAAACATTATAAAGCACAGAGAGGTCTGGTAAAACATAGGAAGCATTGTAAAGCACAGAGAGGTCTGGTAAAAGCATAAAGGAAGCATTGTAAAGCACAGAGGTGTGGTAAAAGCATAGGGAAGCATTGTAAAGCACTAACCCATGGTAAATTGTCCCACAGTAAAATAAGCTAATAAGAGGTGAGAGAATGGATTTTAAAGATGGTCAGCGCTCCTTTAAAGGGAGGGCCAGTGATCCTGTTAATAAAAAAAGCTAATAAGAGGTGAGAGAATGGATTTTAAAGATGGTCAGTGCTCCTTTAAAGGGAGGGGTCAGCGATCCTGTTAATAAAGCTAATAAGAGGTGAGAGAATGGATTTTAAAAGATGGCCGGGCTCCTTTTAAAGGGAGGGTCGGTGATCCTGTTAATAAAGCTAATAAGAGGTGAGAGAATGGATTTTAAAGATGGTCAGCGCTCCTTTAAAGGGAGGGGCCAGTGATCCTGTTAATAAAGCTAATAAGAGGTGAGAGAATGGATTTTAAAGATGGTCAGCGCTCCTTTAAAGGGAGGGACCAGTGATAATGTTAATATCGCTAATAAGAGGTGAGAGAATGGATTTTAAAGATGGTCAGCGCTCCTTTAAAGGGAGGGACCAGTGATAATGTTTAATATAAGCTAATAAGAGGTGAGAGAATGGATTTTAAAGATGGTCGCTCCTTTAAAGGGAGGGGCCAGTGATCCTGTTAATAAAGCTAATAAGAGGTGAGAGAATGGATTTTAAAGATGGTCAGTGCTCCTTTAAAGGGAGGGTCCAGCGATCCTGTTAATAAAGCTAATAAGAGGTGAGAGAATGGTTTTAAAGATGGTCAGCTCCTTTAAAGGGAGAATTCGGTGATCCTGTTAATAAAGCTAATAAGAGGTGAGAGAATGGATTTTTAAAGATGGTCAGCGCTCCTTTAAAGGGAGGGCCAGTGATCCTGTTAATAAAGCTAATAAGAGGTGAGAATGGATTTTTAAAGATGGTCAGCGCTCTCCTTTAAAGGGAGGACCAGTGATAATGTTAATATAGCTAATCTGAGAATGGATTTTAAAGATGGTCAGCGCTCCTTTAAAGGGAGGGACCAGTGATAATCTTAATATCGCTAATAAGAGGTGAGAGAATGGATTTTAAAAGATGGTCTCTCCTTTAAAGGGAGGGACCAGTGATCTCCTATCTCTCTTCTCTGGATTTTCTCTGGGTTGAATCCTCTCCCCTCTCTTCAGTATTTCCTAATTGAAAGTCTTTCTCTGACCCCTAGCGGGATATCCAGTCTTCTCCTCTCTCCTCTAATCCTCTCCCTCTCTCTCCTCTCTCCCCCATCTCCTCTCGGGGCTCCCCTCTCTCATGCTTTCTTTCTCCCTCTCCTCTTTGGAGGGGAAATATTTCTCTCCTCTCTCTCCTCCCTCTCTCTCCTCTCTCCTCTCTCTCCTCTCCCTCTCTCCTCTCTTCTCTCTCCCCTCTCCTCTCCATCTTCTCTCTTCCTCTCTCCATCTCTCTCTCTCTCCTCTCTCTCTCCTCTCCTCCTCCTCTCTCTATATCTCTCCCCTCTCCTCCTCTCTCTCTTCTCTCCTCCCTCCTCTCCTCTCCCCTCCCCTCTCTCCTCTCTCCTCTCCTCTCTCCTCTCTCCTCTCCTCTCTCTCCTCCTCTCCTCTCCTCTCTCCTCTCTCCTCTCTCTCTCCTCTCTCTCTCTCCTCTCTCTCTCCCTCTCTCCTCTCCTCTCTCCTCTCTCTCTCTCCTCTCCTCTCTCCCCTCCTCTCTCTCCCCTCTCTCTCTTCTCCCCTCTCCTCTTCTCTCTCCCTCTCTCCTCTCTCTCACTCCCTCCTAATCTCTCTCCTCTCTCTCTCCTCTCTCCTCTCTCCCCTCTCCTCTCTCTCTCCTCTCCTCTCTCTCTCTCTCTCTCTCTCTTCTCTCCCTCTCTCTCTCTCTCTCTCCCTCAGGCTATTTCCTCTCTGACTCATTTCAGTTTATTAAATATTAAATCTCAAGCATGCATATTCGAAATAAAACAGCTGTACTGGAAACTCAAAAAGAACAGGCGAGAAAAACAGCCACTGGACAACAGCCTGTGATGATGAAATCACAGCGGCCAGTTCCTACTGGAGTCTAATCTAATCTTTACTGAATGCTGTTAAAGAGAATAAGAGGCAAGAGATTTTAAAGATAATCCGCTCCTTTAAAGGGAGGGGCCAGTGATCCTGTTAATAAAGCTAATAAGAGGTGAGAGAATGGATTTTTAAAGATGGTCAGCGCTCCTTTAAAGGGAGGGGCCAATGATCCTGTTAATCAAAAATAAAGGCTAAAAAGCAGCCACTGGACAAGAATGGATTTTAAAGATGGTTCCTTCTCCTTTTAAGGGAGGGGCCAGTGATCCTGTTAAAGCTAATAAGAGGTGAGAGAATGGATTTTAAAGATGGTCAGCGCTCCTTTAAAGGGAGGGGGGCCAGTGATCCTGTTAATAAAGCTAATAAGAGGTGAGAGAATGGATTTTAAAGATGGTCAGCGCTCCTTTAAAAGGGAGGGCCAATGATCCTGTTAATAAAGCTAATAAGAGGTGAGAGAATGGATTTTAAAGATGGTCAAGCGCTCCTTTAAAGGGAGGGGCCAGTGATCCTGTTAATAAAGCTAATAAGAGGTGAGAATGGATTTTAAGACAGTCAACGCTCCTTTAAAGGGGAGGGGCCAGTGATCATGTTAATAATTTGCTGTGCTTTTACTGTGGGACACATTTATAATGGTTAGTTTTTTTTTTTACCCTGTTTTTTAATATGCTGTATGTGTTTGCAGATTCAGGACCGCAGCAGAGCTCTGAATTAGTCAGACTGCGGCATAGAACTACAAGAACACATAGAACAAGAACTACAGCTCCCAGCATGCCTCGCCATGCCGGCGGGTGCAGGGCATGCTGGGGCTGTAGTCTAATAGCCAGGGCTGGGCGATTCACTGTGTCTCGATGGAATGTGATGCTCTTACATGATGTCGTAATAGAGGGTCTTTATAAGCTTGTGTGCGAGGTCCAGCATAAAACTACAGCTCAACATGCTGCCCCTCGCCATGACCACGCCGGGTTGCAGAGGCATGCTGGGACTCTCAGTCTTAACTTTCCCTTCGGCCGTGATTGTATTAAGACTTCTTCTGGGGCCTGTGTAAAGAACTGCGATTCCCAACTTCCCTCGCTGTGACGGCAGGTGCTGCTGGGGCATGCTGGGGGCTGTAGACAGTTGCTTCAACCATGATTGTTTAAGGAAGAGTTCTTCCAGAGGCCTGTGTAAAGAACTACAGCTCCCAGCACATCCCTCGCCCATGGTGCAAGCAGAGGCATGCTGGGAGCCGTAGTCATATCACAGCCCTCCCTCCCCTCTCTGCGTTTCAGATACAAAGCAGAGATGGGCGCTGCCAATGCAGCCCTGGCTAACGAGGGACTGTCCCGCGTCGACCAGGTGCTGTCCCGGAGGAGAAGTCCCCCATCACTCAGCGGCAGGCGGGGAGAGGAGGAGGAGAGAGGCGCTAAGCTCCGCGACCGCGCCCTGCTTCCTGCTCAGCACCGGGGAGTTCCACTTGCATGGACGGGGAATATCCTGAAAAGGCACGAGGGGGGGGGAGAGGGAGGGGATACGACAGGAGAAAACTGACAGGGTCCATGCAGATTCAATACAGAGTGCTATAGACACTGACAGAGTCCATACAGAGGTACAGAGGCTATAGACATGACAGGTCAATACAGATTCAATACAGGTGCTATAGACACTGACAGGTCATACACAGCCTGGTGCTATAGAGACACTGACAGAGTCAATACAGATTCAATACACAAGTATAGACACTGACAGAGTCAATACAGGGTGCTATAGACACTGACAGAGTTAATACAGATTCAATACAGGGTGCTATAGACACTGGCCAGATTCAATACAGGGTGCTATAGACACTGAGTCCAATACAGATTCAATACAGAGTGCTATAGACACTGACAGGTGCTATAGACACTGACAGAGTCAATACAGATTCAATACAGAGTGCTATAGACACTGACAGATTCAATACAGATTCAATACAGGGTGCTATAGACACTGACAGAGTCAATACAGATTCAATACAGAGTGCTATAGACACTGACAGAGTCAATACAGATTCAATACAGAGTGCTATAGACACTGACAGAGTCAATGCAGATTCAATACAGAGTGCTATAGACACTGACAGAGTGCTATAGACACTGACAGAGTCAATACAGATTCAATACAGAGTGCTATAGACACTGACAGATTCAATACAGATTCAATACTAGGGGTGCGTTATAGACACTTTGAGCCAGAGTCAATACAGATTCAATACAGGTGCTATAGATGTTGACAGATTCAATACAGATTCAATACAGGGTGCTATAGACAAACAGAGTCAATACAGATTCAATACAGAGTGCTATAGACACTGACAGAGTCAATACAGATTCAATACAGAGTGCTATAGACACTGACAGAGTCAATACAGATTCAATACAGAGTGCTATAGACACTGACAGAGTCAATACAGATTCAATACAGAGTGCTATAGACACTGACAGAGTCAATACAGATTCAATACAGGGTGCTATAGACACTCTCATGCTTCAAGATGAAATACTGATGAAAGGCTGATTAAATCCGCTGTCGTTATCAATGAGATTTTAGCTGTAGGTTTTGCAGTCTCCATGGTTTGTAATGTTACAGTTAGCCGATTCCGTTGTGTGAAAAGAAAATAAAAATAAAAAAGAAAAATGAAAAATTCAACCAAAAGAAAAATCAAAACAATTACAAGTGAATATAAATTTATTTTTTTGAAATTAGTACCGGAAATTTGGCAGCACCCTCCCCTCCCCTCACGCCCCAGCCCCCCAAAACCCTGCATTTTTGCTGTGTTCATATGTCTTTCAAACTACACATCATCTGTGAGCTGTGTGAGTGAATGGAAGTCTGGGACAGACAGGATAAGGGAAGCATTGTAAAACACAGAGACGTCTGGTAAAAACATAGGGAAGCATTTAAAAGCACAGAGAGGTCCTGATAAAGCATGGGGAAGCATTGTAAAAAGCACAGAGGGTCTAAGTGATAAAGCATAGGAAGCATTGTAAAGCACAGAGGTGTGGTAAAAACATAGGGAAGCATTGTAAAACAGAGAGGGTGTGGTAAAGCATAGGGAAGCATTGTAAAAAACACAGAGAGGTCTGGTAAAACATAGGAACATTATAAAACACAGAAGGTCTGGTAAAGACATAAGGGAAACATTAACAAAAACTGCAGAGGTGTGGTAAAAAAACATAGGGAAACATTAATAAAACACAGAGAGGTCTGGTAAAACATGGGAAAGAATTGTAAAACACAAGAAGGTCCTGATGTAAAACATAGGGAAGCATTGTAAAAAACACAGAGGATCTAATTGGCTTAGGGAAGCATTATAAAAAACACAGAGAGGATCCTGGTAAAACATAGGGAAGCTGATATGTAAAACACACAGAGAGGTCTGATAAAACATGGGAAGCATTATAAAAACACAAGAGGTCTAGTGTTAAAGGCATAGGGAAGCATTATACAAAGCAGAGAGGGTCTAGTAAAGCATAGAGGGAAGCATTATAAAACACAGAGAGGGTCTAGTAAAGGATAGGGAAACATTATAAAACACAAAGAGAGGTCTAATTAAAACATAGGGAAGAATTATAAAACACAGAGGTCTGGTAAAAGCATAGGGAAGCATTGTATAAAAAAACACAGAGGTCTGTTAAAACTATAGGGAAACATTAATAGCGCAGAGGGTCTAATTAAAGCATAGGAAGCATTGTAAAAGCCTGAGAGAGGGTCCTGGTAAAATATCAGGGAAACATTATAAAGCCTGAGAGAGGTCTAGTGATGAAAACATAGGGAAGCATTGTAAAGCCAGAGAGGTCTGGTAAAGCATAGGGAAGCATTGTAAAAGCACAAGAGAGGAGGTCTGGTAAAAACATAGGGAAGCATTGTAAAGCACAGAAGGGTGTGGTAAAACATAGGAAACATTATACAAAAGCACAGAGGGTCTAATTAAAACATAGGGAAGCATTATAAAACACAGAGGGTCTACAGTAAAAGCATAGGAAGCATTGTAAAGCGCCAGAGAGGTCTGAGTAAAACATAGGGAAGCATTGTGTAAAAGCATGAGAGGTCTGAGTAAAAACATAGAGGAAGCATTAAAAGCGCAGAGAGGTCTAGTAAACTTTGGGAAGCATTATAAAGTACAGAGGATCCTGGTAAAGATATAGGGAAACATTGTAAAACACTAGAGATCTGGTAAAACATAGGAAGCATTGTAAAACACAGAGAGGTCTGGTAAAAACATAGGGGGAAGCATTGTAAAAGCACAGAGAGAGGTCTGGTAAAAGCATTATAAACATGGTAAAGCATGGTAAATCGCGAGTATAACTCAATGGGAAAAAAACACACTACCCTAGCTGAGTTTTTTTCACACAAACTAACTGCAATATCTGTAATATGAAGGAAACTCTATGGGGTGAAACCTACAGCTTAACCTGCTTCTAAATTCGCTTTCTTTGGAGGTAAAGTCTGTACAGTTTAGCACCAGGGGGGCCAGCGTTCGGAATCCATTCCCTTCAAATCGAGACCGTTCCAAACAGACATCCCCCCCCCCCTCTCTATCCTCTCCCCCCTCCCTCTCTCGCCATCTCATTTCAAAGATTTAATTTGATGTATTTTTTTTTTTTTTTTTGGAAATGGCGATCTTAGGGAATTAACCCGAAAAAGTGACCTCCACACTACAGCTCCCATCATGCTTCACTCTTACTCCCGGCGCTGAGGCATGCTGGGAGCTGTGAAGATATTCTAGTTCTTACCAAGATTTTCAGTCCTGGTCGTTTAACAATTCACATTCCTATTAACAAAACCTGTTGTGTAAAGAACTACAGCTCCCATCATCCTTCACTGTTACTCCTGGTGCTGAGGCATGCTGGGAGCTATAGTTCTATTTCTCGTTCTAACCAAGATTTTTTCAGTCCTGGTCATTTTAACAATTCACATTCCTATTAACAAACCTGTCTGTGTAAAGAACTACAGCTCCATCATCCTTCACTGTTACTCCCGGTGCTGAGGCATGCTGGAGCTGTAGTTCATTAATAAATAATGTGACACTTGAGTTTCAAGCCAATGGGGAGAAGCGATTGCAAGATAGATGGAAAAAATCTCATTGCTGTTATTATTTGAGATCAAATGTGGATGATTTAAGCTGAAACATTGAAAATAAAGCTTAAAACCCCCATAGCAACAATCTCTAAGGTAAATAAATGACATCACACCTCCCTATTGAATTTCAAATCATCCAGTTTTTTTTAAGTGCCCCCCTTCCTCCCCGTCTCTTCGGTACAACACTTCACAATTATAATAGTTATAATTATGATTCTAGGTCACGGTATGGATCTCTCTCGTGCATTTGCATTATAGGCATTTGCAGTTTTTCATCTCCATGATTCTCATTATTTTTTTTGTTTTGTTTTGTTAAATAATGATTAATTCTTTATGCCTCTGGTTTCATATTTTTTGGTTTCCATTTTCATGAATGATTCATTTGTCTCTCTCTCCTCTCCTCCCCATCTCTCCTCTCCCTCTCTCACTTTCCTCTCCCCTCTCCTCTCCTCCTCCCTCCCTAACCCTCTCTCTCCTCTCTCCTCTCTCCTCTCCTCTCTCCTCTCTCCTCTCTCCTCTCTCCTCTCTCTCCTCTCCTCCTCTCTCCCCTCTCCTCTCTCCTCTCCCCTCTTCCTCTCTCCTCTCCTCCTTCCTCCCTAAAATATCTCCTCTCCTCTCCTCTCTCTCCCTCTCTCCTCTATTCTCTCTATTAGTCTCTTATTCTCTCCTCTAAACCTATGTAATCTCTCCTCCTCCTAAAATAGTAAGCCCTCTCCTCCTGTATTCTCCTAAGTAATGAAATCTCCTCTCTGAAATCTCTCCTCTCTCTCCTCCTGAAAGAAAACAATGTAGTAATATTATTCCTATTAATGGTAAAAATAATAGTCTCCTCTAGTAGTAATGGTCCTATTATTAATCTCCTCTAAAATCCTCTCTCCTCTAAAATCTCTCTCCTCCTCCTCCCTCCCTAAGCCCTCTAAAATGTCCTCTCTATTAGTATCTGCTCTCTCTCCTCTCTTCCTCCTCTCTCCCTATCTCTCCTCTCTCCCCTCTCTAATGTATTCCTCTCCTAGTAAAAATGCTCCTCTCTCCTCTCCTATTTCTCCTCTCCTGTCCTCTCTCTCTCGCCTTATTCCTGAAACAATGAAACTCTCTCCTCTCTCTCCTCTCTCCCCTCTCCCTAGTATTATTCTTCCTCTCTAATATCTCCTCTCTCCCTCTCCTCTCTTTATTAGTATTATTCTCTCCTCTCTCTAAGTATTGAAAAGGTCTCTCTCTCTCCTCTCCTCTGAAAAAAATATTCTATCTCTCTCCTCTCTCCCTCTCCCCTATTCTCTCCTCTCCTCTCCTAATGTATTAGTCTCTCTCTCCTTATTCCTCTATTCTCTCTATTGAAAGTATCTCTCTCCCCCTCTCCTAGTCTCCCCAAAATCTTATTATCCTAGTCTCTCTCCCCTCTCCTCTCTCTCCTCTCTCCCCAGTAGTCAAAGTAGGTTAGAATGGTAGTATTGAACTATTTCCACTGATTAAATGGTTCAATGAAGGATGGTTAATTAATGAAGTAATGATCTCAATGTAAACTATTGATGAGTAATATTAGTATTAGTAATAGTAATATTCATACATTAGTAGAAATATGTGTGTAAAAGACAAATTACAGGTAAAAATGAAGAATGTAGTAAGTAATGTGTGAAAATGACAAACAAATATTATTATTAGTAGAGAGAGAGAGAGAGAAGGATGGGGGAAAGGAGAGAGAGAGGAGGAAGGAGGAAGGAGAAGGAGAGGAGAGGAGGAGGAAGGAAGGAGAGAAGGAGAAGAAGAGAGGAAGGACAGAGAGAGGAGGAGGAAGAGAGAGGAGAGAAGAGAAGGAGAGAGGAGGAGAGAAAGAAAGGAGAGGCAGTAAGAGGAGGAGACAGTGAAATACACACGCTGTCAAGCACACACACACAGGCACACACACACACACACATACACACTTTGCGCACACACACACACACACACACACCTGCATGCATGCGCGCCTCAACACACCTTTTACACACACACACACACACACACACACACAGTTACAGGGCATCCTGCATTGAACTGTATTGAAACTCATTGAACTGTATTGAAACTCATTGGTCCTGTTTTGAAATGGGTCTGTTTCATTGGAACTGGGATATTGCTGACAGTGGTGGAATCTGTGCTGTGTTGTGTGTCTCTGTGTGTTCCCCTATTTCCCCTTTGTGTGTCTCTGTGTGTGTGTGTTGTGCTGTGTGTTTGTGTCTCTGTGTGTTCCCCTGTATTTGTGCTGTGTTGTGTGTGTCTCTGTGTGTGTTCCCCTGTGTTGTGCTGTGTTGTGTGTGTCTCTGTGTGTGTTCCCCTGTGTTGTGCTGTGTTGTGTGTGTCTGTATGTTTGTTTTTGTGAATCTGTGTTGTTCTGTGGTGACAGAGGTGAGAGGGCGAGAGAGGGAAGCGAAGAGAGGGGGAGAAGTCTGGATACCTGGGGATAGATATACAGACAGACAGATAGACAGACACTAGATAGGTATGGGAGAGAGATGAATGAATGGGAGACAGATTGACACACAGACAGACAGACCAGACAGACAGACAGACAGAGCACAATCCCTGTTCAGTTTACGCTACAATATAATCCCCTTCTTCTTGGTGTTTGTGTTAGTTTACTACATTCTGAAAAGAGTTTAGTTTCATTAAAGCTGCAGACAGACAGAAACACAGACACACACACAGACAGACACACAGATCCCTGTTCAGCTACAATATAATCCCTTCTTCTTGGGGTCTGTGTTGGATTCTGAAAAGAGTTTAGTTTCAGCTGCAGACAGACAGACAGACAGACAGACAGAGAGCCCCACAATCCTGTTCAGTTTGACGCTACAATATAATCCCTTCTTCTTGGGGTTTGTGTTAGTTTACTACATTCTGAAAAGAGTTTTAGTTTCATTAAAGCTGCAGACAGACAGACAGACAAGCAGAACAGACAACAGACAAACAGACACACAGACAGACACACAGACACAGACAGACAGACAGACAAGACAGACACACAGACAGACAGACAGGCAGACAGACAGACAGACAAACAGACACACACGACAGACAGACAGACAGACAGACAGACAGACAGACACAGACAGACACACACACACACACACAGGCAGGCTCTCAGTCCCTGATACACAGTCAGGTCTCTCCGTTGTGTGAGTGTCTGTGTCTCTCTGTCCGTCTGTCTGTATTTCTCCCTCCTCCTCCTCCCCCTCTCCCTCTCGTCCAACCCCCCCCTCCCAGCCCTGCCTCCCTCCCTCTTCCTCCTCCATCCTCTCGTTCCACCCTTTCTGTGTCTGTCCGTTGACGTTTTTGTTTTCTAAATCTTAATTTCTGCGTGTCTGTCATTTTCTAACCAATCAAAATTCCTCCTCCCCTTGCCCACCCCTGCCACTGTCCCCAGTGTGGGGAATGAGCCAAAAGGATTCTGGGTGGCCCAGCTGAACAAGGTTCCACTTGATGCACTGCATTATGTGTGTGTGTGGTATTATTATTATTATTAATAATATTGCCATTATGAGTATTATGAGTTATTCAATGGTTGTCTATTAATTTTGTGACTTTTTTTTTTTGGTTCATTTGAGGGGTTATATGAACAGACAGACAGAGACAGAAAACAATATTCATAAAAATATTATACAGCAACACCAAACCCGATTCAGACAGTCCCCTGGTTTTTTTTTCAATAGCCATAGTTTTTACTTATATTATACAGCAACACCAAACCGCGATTCAGACAGTTAGGTTTATTAGTTTTTTATATATTATATTCAGACATTGAGTTTTATTAGTTTTATATATTATTGATTCAGACCAGCCCCCCTGAGTTTCAATTAGTTTATTATTATACACCAACACAAACACAGTTCAGACATAGTTTTAGCCATAGTTTTATATATTATACAGCAACACCAAACTACAGGTTCAGACAGTCCCCACAATTTCAATAGCCATAGTTTATATATTATACAGCAACACCAAACGATTCAGACAGCCCCCCTGGTTTTAATAGCCATAGTTTATATATTATACAGCAACACCAAACCACGATTCAGACAGCCCCCTGAGTTTCAATAGCCATAGTTTTATATATTATACAGCAACACAAATGATTCAGACAGTCCCCCTGAGTTTCACCAGCCATAGTTTATATATTATACAGCAACATAAAACACTATTCAGACAGTCCCCCTGAGTTTCAATAGCCATAGTTTTATATATTATACAGCAACACCAAACCGCGATTCAAGACAGCCCCTGAGTTTAAGCCATGGTTTTATATATTATACAGCAACACAAACACGATTCAGACAGCCCCCCCCCCTGAGTTTCAATAGCCATAGTTTTATATTATACAGCAACACCAAACCACTATTCAGACAGTCCCCTGAGTTTCCAATAGCCATAGTTTTATATATTATACAACCCAACGCAAACACGATTCAGACAGTCCCCTGAGTTTCAATAGCCATGTAGTTTATATATTATACAGCAACACCAAACCGCGATTCAGACAGTCCCCCAATAGCCATGGTTTATATAATACAGCAACACCAAACCTGGTTCAGACAGCCCCCTGGTTTTCAATAGCCATAGTTTTATATATTATAATAAAGCTAATAAGAGGTGAGTGATGTTGTAGGTATAGCGCCAATGTACATTATATAAATCAAACTAAAGGAAAACTAATGAATACTAGATTTAATTTATTAAACCGCGATAAATAATAATACAAATACAGTAATGTGGTATGATTCAGAAGAACACAGGTATGATAATATATATGTAAAACAAAACATGAATAAAGAAATTAAAATCATTCCAATTATCTAGTGTGGTATTTCTTTTAACACACAAGCTAAATAAAAAAAACTGAGAAAAGGCAGTGCAGTGGGTGAACACACCCATTGTGTAGGACCCCTCACCCTTCACCCCTCACTTTTAACCCGCATTCTGGAACCCATATTGTAACTATCTTGATGAATCACCATGGTTCTTGAGGCTCCGTGTCAATCAATACCTTTAGGAAGTTGTCCATCGATTGGGTGATACAGTGATCGGTTCACCTGGCTATGGGACTACAGCTCCCAACGTAATGCCTCTGCACCCGCGGCATGGCGAGCATGCTGGGAGCTATGGATGCTATCTGGTCTCCCCTATCAAAGCGATACAGACCTCTATTCGACACATCATGTAAAAAAGCATCGCGATTCATGCGAGACACGGTAGATAAGCTCCAGCCCTGGCTATGGGACTACAGCTCCCAGCATGCCTCTGCACCCGCGGCCATGGCGAGCATGCTGGGGAGCTGTGAGGATCTATCTCTTGGTCTCCTATCTGGCGATACAGACCTCTATTCACGACACATCATGTAAAGCATCGCGATTCAGCTCGAGACACAATTAGAATGCTCCAAAGCCCACAACTATGGGACTACAGCTCCCAGCATGCCTCTGCACCCGCGGCATGGCAGAGGGCATGCTGGGGGAGCCAGTTCCATATCACTAACGGTCTCGTTTCTGGCGATACAGACCTCTATTACGATAAATCATGTACAGAAAGCATCAAGCATAAAAACGTCAGCGCCTCAGTTGACAGAAAAGCCGCCTTGCTTCCTAAAACAGACATGAAACTAATCGCCTTTAGCTGAGGCTTCGATCGCTAAGTTAAGTTCAGTGAATACATATTTTGTAGCTTTAAAACCAACACGCTCTTACCAATACATTAAATACCTGCAGATAAATAACGACTTCTTAAAGGCAATTCCCTCCAGTGAATAACCCACATTGCCTTGCCCTGTTTAATGAAAGGAACAGGGTGGATAAGACTAAATACTACAGCTCCGGAATGCACCGCCCGCCAGTGGTTGATAAGAACTGCTGGGGAGCCGGTGGAATTATAGGGAGTGTGATTCCTTTATAGCCCCGTCCTGTTGTGATGGAGCGATGTTTATATTGAAATGTATTGCAGTGGTGGCTGAGAAATACATTAGATGGTAATCGACATATATCTGTGGATGACTAGCATTTATATGTTGTGTGTGTGTCTATATATATATATATATATATATATATATATATATATATATATATAATTGGCTAACTCAAAACACAATGATACATTTCTAGCTACTATAGTCAATCAATCCCCAACATTATAATATATTCTACCTATAATAACAAATATTAAATTTTTTTCTCACCTTGAAAAGCATGTATTGTTTGAAGCCAATTATATATATTGCATGTACACATTCTCTATGATACATATATATTGTCTCTGTCTCTCTCTGCCTCTCTCCCTCTCTCTTCTCTCTCCTATCTCTCCTCTCTCTGTCTCTCTCTGTCCCTCTCTCCCCCTCTCTTCTCTCTCCTCTCTCTCCTCTCTCTCCTCTCCTCTGTCTTTCTCCCCTCTCTATCTCTCCCCCCTCTCTCTCTCTCTACCTCTCTCCCCTCTCTGTCTCTCTCTCCATCCCTCTCTCCCCCTCTATCTCTCTCCCCCTTTCTCTCTCTCTCTCTACCTCTCTCTCTACCACTCCTCATCTCTCTCTTTTTAAAGATGGTCAGGATGGCTCCTTTAAAGGGTCATGGATTTTAAAGGGTCAGTGATCCTGTTAATAAACCTAATAAGAGGTGAGAGAATGGATTTTAAAGATGGTCAGCGCTCCTTTAAAGGGAGGGGCCAGTGATCCTGTTAATAAAGCTAATAAGAGGTGAGAGAATGGATTTTAAAGATGGTCAGCGCTCCTTTAAAGGGAGGGGCAGTGATCCTGTTAATTAAAAGGGAGAGAATGGATTTTAAAGATGGTGATCCTGTTAATAAAGCTAATAAGAGGTGAGAGAATGGATTTTAAAGATGGTCAGCGCCTTTAAAGGGAGGGGCCAGTGATCCTGTTAACAAAAGCTAATAAGAGGTGAGAGAATGGATTTTAAAGATGGATCCTTTAAATAAGAGGCCAGTGATCCTGTTAATAAAGCTAATATGAGGTGAGAGAATGGATTTTAAAGATGGTCAGCGCTCCTTTAAAGGGAGGGGCCTTCCGTTCAGTATACTCACTTCTTGAGATGATAAGTTTAGCTGCTCTTCTAGAACAGCGACTCGTTCTAGAGCAACTCGCAATCGTTCTCGAACCTGAAAGAAAGAAAGAAAGAAAGATGATAAAAAAAGATAGCATTACTGTCAGTCATTCTGTAGATTAATGCCAGCGCCATCTAGTGCACAGCGAGTGTAATAACACCGTGTTTGTTATTTCTGTGTCTCTGAGTCTGCGTTGCTTTGACTGTGAGTTCAGGAGCTGCTCTTCAGTTCTAGCTGCGCTGCCGTAGTTATTGTATTGTGAATCGGGACAGCCCTGGCTATAGGACTACAGCTCCCAGCATGCCTCTGCACCCGCGGCCATGGCGAGGGATGCTGGGAGCTGTAGTTCTTTAACTCGAGCTCTGCTGTGGTCTTGCATCACAATACAAATCATTTCAACACATCGATTCAGCTGCCTGACTCATGTAGGCTCATCTTTACAGTAGTGATAGCGCCATCTAGTGCACAGCTAGTGCACTGCCAGCAAAACAAAACTTTATACTGATAATGAGGGACAGTTGGGAGCCCCTCACACACTGTGTCACTGATAATGAGGGGCAGTTGGGAGCCCCTCACACACACAGTGTCACTGATAATGAGGGACAGTTGGGAGCCACACACACACAGTGTCACTGATAATGAGGGACAGTTGGGAGCCCCTCACACACTTTGTCACTGATAATGAGGGGCAGTTGGGAGTCCCTCACACACACACACAGTGTCACCCATAATGAGGGACAGTTGGGAGCCCCTCACACACACACACAGTGTCACTGATAATGAGGGACAGTTGGGAGCCCCTCACACACACAGTGTCACTGATAATGAGGGGCAGTTGGGAGCCACACACACAGTGTCACTGATCATGAGGGACAGATGGGAGCCCCTCACACACACACACACAGAGTCACTGATAATGAGGGACAGTTGGGAGCCACACACACACAGTGTCACTGATAATGAGGGGCAGTTGGGAGCCACACACACACACAGTGTCACTGATAATGAGGGGCAGTTGGGAGTCCCTCACACACACACACAGTGTCACTCATAATGAGGGACAGTTGGGAGCCCCTCACACACACACACAGTGTCACTGATAATGTTGGGAGCCCCACACACAGTGTCACAGTTGAGGGGCAGTTGGGAGCCCCCCCACACACACAGTGTCACTGATAATGAGGGGCAGTTGGGAGCCCCTCACACACACAGTGTCACTGATAATGACACAGTTGGGAGCCCACACACACAGTGTCACTGATAATGAGGGACAGTTGGGAGCCACACACACAGTGTCACTGATCATGAGGGACAGTTGGGAGCCACACACACACACAGTGTCACTGATAATGAGGGGCAGTTGGGACACCACACACACACACACACACACACACACACACACAGTGTCACTGATAATGAGGGGCAGTTGGAGCCCACACACACACACACACACACACACACACACAGTGTCACTGAGAACGAGGGGCAGTTGGGAGCCCCCCTCACACACACACACACACACAGTGTCACTGATAATGAGGGGCAGTTGGGACACACACACACACACACACACACACACACACACACACACACACAGTGTCACTGATAATGAGGGGCAGTTGGGAGCCCCTCACACACACACACACACACACACACACAGTGTCACTGATAATGAGGTGCAGTTGGGAGCCCCTCTCACACACACACACACACACACACACACACACACAGTGTCACTGATAATGAGGTGCAGTTGGGAGCCCCTCACACACACACACACACACACACACACACACACACACACACACACACACACACACAGTGTCACTGATAATGAGGGGCAGTTGGGAGCCGTACCTTTTCATCCAGGGCCTTGTGGTGTTCAAAGAGAGATTTGAGCGCTTTCAGGACTTCCACCTCGCTGGAGACCCCTGCTGGTGACTGAGACTGCCGCTTCACAAACCGTCATTCTGAGAGATCGTGACGACGTGAGACCAGACACTCCAAGTGCTCAAGCAAGAGCTGAGAGAGAGAGAGAGAGAGAGAGGGGGGAGAGAGAGAGAGGAGAGAGGAGAGAGAGAGGAGAGAAGAGAGGGAGAGGGAGAGAGGAGAGGAGAGAGGAGAGAGGAGAGAGAGGAGAGAGGAGAGAGGAGAGAGGAGAGAGGAAAGAGAAGATAGAGAGGGTTAGTGTTATGGTTAGGGTTGGTTTGGGGTTGTGTTGGGGTTGGGGTGGGTTATCTTGGGTTGGGGTTGTGTTGGTTAGGGGTTGGGGTTGTGTTGGGGTTGGGTTTGGTTGGGTTGTGTTGGTTAGGGGTTGGGGTTGTGTTGTGTTGTGTTGGGTTGTGTTTGGTTGGGTTGTGTTGGGTTGTGTTGTGTTGTGTTGTGGTTGTGTTGGGTTGTGTTTCTCTGGTTAATTTCACACTCACTCTGGTGTTGTTTCGTTCTGCTTTCAGCTCAGAGATTTCCTCCTCTCTCTCCAGTAGCTGCTCTCTGCACAGATTCAGCTCCTTGGTTAGAACAGCGAACTCCTGAAACACAAACAGAAAAGCAGGGTGTGAAAACTGAGAAAAACAAAATACTGTGCAAATGTACTGAGGAAATACTTTCATAAGGACCTCTCTCCCCTCTCCTCTCTCTCTCCTCTCCTCTCTCTCTCTCCTCTCTCTCCTCTCTCCCTCTCCTCTCTCCTCTCTCCTCTCCTCTCCCTCTCCCTCTCCTCTCCCCTCCTCTCTCCCTCCCTCCTCCCTCTCCCTCTCCCTCTCTCCTCTCTCTCTCCTGTCTCCTCTCCCCTCCCTCTCCTCTCTCTCTCCTCTCTCCCCTCTCCTCTCTCTTCTAACATCTCCCCTCTCCCTCTCTCTCCTCTCTCTCCTCTCTCTCCCCTCTCCTCTCTCCTCTCCCTCCTCTCTCTCTGTCCTCACCTGCGGCAGCGCGATGGACAGTTGTCTCTGCAGCGAGTCCTTCTCGTGTCCCAGGTCCCTCAGTCTCAGCTGTGCTGTCCCCAGACAGTCCTGAGTCTCTCTCAGGCTCTCCAGCAGCCTCTCTCGCTCTGTCAGCATGTTGACCATCATGCTCTCGAGATTGCCCGAGCTGCCCCGTCGTCCACCCCGCCCCCCCCGCCATACCCCCCCCCACCCGCGGGGGAGGAGGACCCCCCCCGACTGTCCTCCGAGATGGTGGGCATCACCTCACACATCATCCTGTTGCAGTGTGTGAGAGAGGGTTAGGATTCAATGGAGTTAATAAAGGGGGTCTAGCAATGGTCTGTCTGTCTGTCTGTCTGTCTGTCTGTCAAAACTATAAATAAATAAATAAATAAATAAATAAATTTGACAACTAAATTTTCAGACAGTTCAATATTTGCTGTCGATTTGTGATGGATTGAGTTAAATTCTCTTAAATATCCCACTATTACCACCAGTATACTATCTATCTATCTATCTATCTATCTATCTGTCTGTCTGTCTGTCTGTCTGTCTGTCTGTCTGTCTGTCTCTCTCTGTCTGTCTCTCTCTCTCTGTTTGTCTCTCTGTGTGTCTGTCTCTCTGTCTGTCTCTGTCTCTCTATGTGTCTGTCTGTCTATCTGCTGTCTGTCTGTCTGTCTGTCTCTGTCTGTCTGTGTATCAGTCTGTCTCTCTCTGTCTGTCTGTCTGTCTGTGTGTCAATAACCCCAATGTCAGTTAAGTTGACCTACGTGTGTGTGTGTGTGTGTGTGTGTGTGTGTGTGTGTGTGTGTTTGCATGTTAATGTATTGAATTGTACAGCTTGTGTTTGTGAGTCTCTCTGAGCATTTAGTCTCATTAAATATATCTGAATGCAGGGTCTCTGCAATGGGAGTGGCTTATGTGAAAATGGGAGTGTCCTGTCAAGTGTGGGAGGAGCTTCTCCTAGTCACATGTATAAGGGTGTGGTTGGATTAAAGGGGTGTGGCAAATAGTGTGTGGGCGTGTTTAGAATTATTTCTAGAGAGGGCGGGGCTGTAGGACCAGAGAGGAGGGGCTGTGTGTAAAAGGGCGGGAATTGTGGAACAATGGGGGCGGGGTTATACTTGAGGTGGGTGTGGTTAGGGGGGTGAGGGCGGGGCAGGAGGGGAGACAGGAAGTGAGGCGGGTTTCCCAAATCTGCAAGAGAGGAAGAAGGAGAAAAAGAAAGAAAGAATGAAAGAAAGAAAGAGACACTTATTCATTTAGAAAGTGCATTTCATTCCCCATTATACAAAAAAACAGAGAAATAAAACCACAGGCATCTTCTAATCTTCCATTTAACTTTGGCAAGACTTGTATGAGCTGTCATGCCAATAAAT
>CM072714.1:1438449-1483449 GCA_036884735.1 Huso huso | reverse complement strand
CCCATCACGGGTCAGGGGTCTGCTAACGTCTATGGTACGCAGTTTTACGTTTTCCTTCTTCATCCATATCTGAAAAAGCAAATGCATATTTATCTCAAGTGACGGTGGACAGCGTTTTGAAACACATCAATTTATAATTTTTTTTTTTTAAAAATCAAAAAGCCGAGCGCGGCGCCGAAAATCACAGGAACGGGTTCGTTTCGTCAGCTCACAGATCGCTTTTATTTATTATTTTTCTTTTTAAAAATTTAGTAATCGCCAATTATTTATTTTATTATTTTCTCCCAATCTGGCATATCCAATTATTTTTAGGCTCAGATCACTGCATTTAATCCTGTACTTTAGAGTACTGTAATCTGTCACAGGTGTTATTTAATCTGTAGTATTTTGTATTTAATCGTATCCTGATGTAACTATCACTGACACTGTTATCTGCTCCGTTATTGAATCGGATTTTGTCATATTCTTGTACTTGCTTGAACCCAAGTCATTGTATTTATCTTGCTCTTAATTGAATTATTACTTGTACTGTGATTCTTGAAATGTATTTCCTTACGATTGTAAGTCGCCCTGGATAAGGGCGTCTGCTAAGAAATAAATAATAATAATAATAATAATAATACCACCCCTGCGCTGACTCGGGAGGGGTGAAGATGAACCCACGCTGTCCCCCGAAGCGTGTGCCGTCAGCCGCCCGCTTCTTTACACGCTGCAGACTCACCGTGCAGCTGCCTCAGAGCTACAGCGTCGGAGGACAACGCAGCTCTGGGCAGCTTACAGGCAAGCCCACAGGCGCCCGGCCAGACCACAGGGGGCGCTGGTGAGCCGAGGACACCCTGGCCGACCTAACCCCTCACTCCCCACGGGCAGCGCTCGACCAATTGTGCGCCTCCTCCTGTGAGCTCCCGTCCACGGTCGGCAAAGGAATAGCCTGGACTCGAACCGGCGACCTCCAGACTACAGAGCGCATTCTGCACTCCACGTGGAGCGCCTTTACTGGATGCGAAACTCGGGAGCCTCCTTTGATCGGGTTTTCATCGCTTGTGAAAAATGTCAAATTAAAAAAAACAAAACAAAAAAAAACACAACTTACATTTATAGATTAGTATTCCCCCGAATACGAAAGCAGCGATGCCAAGTAAAACGGGTCCTGGAATAACTGCTGACGCAGCAGTTACAGACCCGCCCAGAACTTTGATTGAGAGATCTTTCCTGCAGAGAAAACACAGCGGGCGTTTATTTACAGTAGGTATGATAAGATAAGAAGAGAACTTTACTGGCTGTAAAAAAAAAAAAAAAAAAAAATCAAGTGAGGCTAAAACATATTCTACCCAAGATTTCAAGTTACATCGGAGGCTGTGTGGTCCAGTGGTTAAAGAAAAGGGCTTGTAACCAGGAGGTCCCCGGTTCAAATCCCACCTCAGCCACTGACTCATTGTGTGACCCTGAGCAAGTCACTTAACCTCCTTGTGCTCCGTCTTTCGGGTGAGACGTAGTTGTAAGTGACTCTGCAGCTGATGCATAGTTCACACACCCTAGACTCTGTAAGTCGCCTTGGATAAAGGCGTCTGCTAAATAAACTAATAATAATAATAACTTAGAACATTTGATAGTTGAGCTAAAATCTCCAACAGTGTTGAGAGCTGAAAACAATTAAAAAGGGTCTAATGAAGCAAATGATCCGTTCAGTGAAGGGTCTAGTTGTGTAATCGGGATACGATGGTATACTTACACTAACAGCGTCCCGCTGAACTAAAATTTGTTGCTCGGAAGCAGTAAAAAACTGTCGCCCTTCTCCATTTTTTCAGATGACCTTTAATAAAGATTACCATGACAACACACTCAAACAGTTGGTTCCACACGCATAGACAGAAACATTAACCCGGCTTGAGTTATCTAGATTAATTTAAACTCAGTCTATGTTCTTGCCACAGAGTTATCCTGCTAAGTTATATCCTGTTCACTCAAACCAGATAACAAACTAAACCTGGCGTTTTTAAACCACTTTTGTGCAATAGGCCCCAGTTGTAATGACAACCAGCAGACACAAGGGGGCCCCCCAGGACCAGGGTTGGGACGCGATGCAAACTGCAAAATCACAACCTGCGGATCTCTCAGGCCTCCGCTCTGTAGATAAATCTCGAACATATTTAATACAAATATTGGTTTACTTACAAAAGGACGTTCATTCTACCTCCCGGTAATATTTTACGGGTTTGATCCGCAAACTAACTAACAGGAACTGCTGACAACTGCAAACTCTTCAGTCTGACCGGACAAAGTCTACTTGCATGTTGACTGTATCTAGTTTTTATTGTAAACCACGTGACAGAAACCGACCAGTCACCGTTGTAAGAATTCCAGGACATATTACAGTTTAGATTTGATACACCCCGGCTGAATACCTGACCAGGGTGACAGACAACAAACAGAGACCTTAACAAAGTACAGGCTCAGTGAGCACAGCCTGGCCATCGAGAAGGGCCGACACAGGCAGACATGGCTGCCCAAAGAGGACAGGCTGTGTGATCACTGTCAGCTCAATCAGGTCGAGACAGAGATACACTTTTTACTGCAGTGCACAAAATATAAGAATTTAAGGGAAGCCTTCTTCCCAAAAATACAAAATCTCTGCAAGCAATTCCCAGACCTGCCAGAACATGAAAAACTCCCCATCCTCTTAGGATTCACAAGCGCCTCCCCATCCTCTTAGGATTCACAAGCGCCTGCCACAGCCTGAGGGACAGGGAGTGACACTGAGGCTCCTCACACAGGGAGGAGGAGGGATTTGTTCTGATTTGTTTTAAGTATACAGTGTTGTTTTTGTTTTATTTAGTTAATGTAACATTTACATTTGTTTTAAATGTTCATTGTAAAGATGGAATTTAACCATCATTGCTTTGGCAATACTTGTAATAATCAGTCATGCCAATAAAGCACTTGAAATTGAAAACAGAATCGCGAGAGCCTTGAATCAGAATGCAAACTACACTTCCCAACATGCCTGTGCACTGGTGGTCCAGTGATTAAAGAAAAGGGCTTGTAACAAGGAGGTCCCTGGTTCAAATCCCACCTCAGCCACTGACTCATTGTGTGACCCTGAGCAAGTCACTTAACCTCCTTGTGCTCCGTCTTTCGGGTGAGACGTAGTTGTAAGTGACTCTGCAGCTGATGCATAGTTCACACACCCTAGTCTCTGTAAGTCGCCTTGGATAAAGGCGTCTGCTAAATAAACAAATAATAATAATAATATAATCACACAGAAACTTGATGTCAAATACATAAAACAACATCTCTTTTAATACACATATATAGTGAGCGGTCAGAAACCACACCGAGCAGATTTTAATAACTTCGCGATCTGCTCCACGAGATGCAATAATTAATAATGATTTGCTTGTTTGTGTTTCTGAGGTGATGGTCGATGAAATGACCCCGTGTGAAGTTACTGCCCCCTGCTGGACCTCGCTGAGTCCGGCGCTCTGTTTGGACTGAACCTCATATCTGGCAATACCGACGTTAATAATGAAAATTATGAATAATATTAATACTACAAGCCTAATAATAATACATTAATAACTATAAAACAGCTCTACATTTTAAAAAAAAATAAATGATACAAATTCGAAAACAACCATTTTTACCATCTTATTTAGCCAATTTAAAACATAACTTCATAAGTCGAAACCAGTTCATCGTTCTTGACAAACGTATTTGTCAACCCTGCCTGTCATCTCCACTTATTTCCTGCAGGTGGCGATCTCCGTCCGCTCCCTCTGATCCCTGATGAGAAATGCTCAGGAGCGGCTCAGCGGGAGCGGCACGGAGCAAGGCGTTAAGCTGATTATTTTACTGAGCCGCTCAATTACTTAACGCACCCACACAAGATGTAGCGCATGGTGGACGCTACCAACAGGAACAAGGAGGGATCGGTTCAGAAACTAGGCGGAAATCAGCAACAAACAAACAAACAACATCGTGATTAATATCAACAGTCATTACAATAGCTGACGACTGCTATAGAGATTTTGTCGGGTCTCAGTCCCTCCCTGGTCATACTGTTCTCTGAGCGAGGTGTCGGACCAGGTATACAGCCCCCCAATCTCTTTGTTATTCACGATTTTTTTTTTCAAACAACCTGCGGAGCTTTTGTCCTCGGCTCTGTAGATAAATCACAAATCGATGTAATATCAATATTGATTTACTTACAAAAAGACGTTCATTCTTCCGCCAGGTAAAAGGTGTTACGAGTTTGATCCGTAAAAACAAACGGCCACTGCCGACAACAGCGAACTGTGTTCAGTCTGACGTCACTTCGTCAAATATCACTGTCATATTGACTGACTGTGTGTGTTTTTTCTTTTTTACTGTAAATCACGTGACAGAAGTATTTACACTGAGAGACGTCTCCCAATCTTGTGTCGGCTGGTTTGTATTCCAACTGAGTTCTAATCAACAGCCTTAATTAAACTAATAACGCGCTTAATTTAACCTTTTTAATTGTCCTAAAAAAAGATTTCAAGTTGCTTATAAAATTGTGTAGTTAACTCGAAATCTCCAACTGATTCTTATTCAGGGCGACTTACAATTGTTACAAGATATCACATTATTTTTACATACAATTACCCATTTATACAGTTGGGTTTTTACTGGAGCAATCTAGGTAAAGTACCTTGCTCAAGGTTACAGCAGCAGTGTCCCCCACCTGGGATTGAACCCAACAAGATATCATATTATTTTTACATACAATTCCCCATTTATACAGTTGGGTTTTTCCGGTCAAGAGTCCAGAGCCCAGTGTCCCCACCTGGGATTGAACCACTACCCTCCGGTCAAGAGTCCACACTGCTGCCCTGCAACAAGATTTTTTTTTTACATACAATTCCCCATTTTACTCAACATAACCCAGCAGTAATAATCCTGGGAGCTACAGATCCACAGAACCACTACTCCAAACTTTTACTCAAAAAACGTGTAATGCTTGATACAGAAACACAAAGAACCGTGTCCTCGCACACCCGTTCGTTTTATAGCAGTTTAGAAAGAAGCATAGACTTAACCACACTCGCAAAATAACTCTATTTTAACTCTAAGAAAAATAAAAAACTGAAATATCTTGCTTGCATAAGTATTCAACCCCTGTGCTGTGGAAGCTCCCAGTTTACACCGATGAAAGAAATTGCCCTAACGAGGACACAATTACCTTACCATTGGCTTCCACCTGTGAACCATTAAAATTGCTGTTACATTTTCTGGATAAAAACCCCACTGTTGAAGGATCATTGGTCAGGCTGTGAATCTGAAGGAAAATGAAGACCAAAGAGCATTCTACAGAAGTTAGAGATAAAGTAATACAAATGCATAGATTAGGGAAAGGGTACAAAATAATATCCAAGTGTTTGGATATCCCAGTGAGCACAGTTGGATCAATAATCAGGAAGTGGAAGCTGCATCACACCACCCAGGCACTGCCAAGAAAAGGCCGTCCCTCAAAAACTCAAACAAGAAGGAGACTTATGAGAGAAGCCACAGAGAGGCCAACAATCACTTTGAAGGAGCTACAGAGTTCAGTGGCTGGGGTGGAGTAATGATGCACCAGTCAACCATATCAAGAGCTCTGCATAACACTGGCCTGTATGGGAGGGTGGCAAGAAAGAAGCTGTTACTCAAAAAGTACCATCTGAAAGCACGTCTGAGTTTGCCAGAAAGCATGAGAGTGACCCAGCTGCGATGTGGGAAAAGGTTTTGTGGTCAGATGAGACCAAGATAGAGCTTTTTTGGCCAAAACTCAAAGCGCTATGTGTGGTGCAAACCTAACACTGCCCATGCCTCAAGACACACCATCCCTACAGTGAAGTATGGTGGTGGCAGCATCATGCTGTGGGGATGCATCTCATCAGCAGGGACTGGGCATCTTGTTAAAATTGAAGGAAGAATGGATGGAGCAAAATACAGGGAAATACTGCAAGAGAACCTGCTTCAGTCTGCTAAAAACTGAAGCTTGGGAGGAAATTCACCTTTCAGCAGGACAATGATCCCAAGCACAAGGCCAAAGCAACATTGGAGTGGCTCAAGAACAAAAAGGTGAATGTCCTACAGTGGCCCAGTCAAAGTCCTGATCTCAATCCCATTGAGAATCTGTGGCACTATTTGAAAATTGCGGTCCAAGCGTCATCCAACCAACCTGAACAACCTGGAGCAAATCTGCCAAGAAGAATGGGCCAAAATCACTCCGACACTGTGTGCAAAGCTGGTACATACTTACCCCCAAAGACTTAAAGCTGTTATTGCAGCGAAAGGTGGCTCTACCAAATATTAATGTGTGGGGTTTGAATACTTACGCAAGCAAGATATTTCAGTTTTTTCTTTTTCTTAAAAATATTTCCCAACATAAAACCAATGTCACCTTACAATAATTGATTTTGAGTTTCAGTGTTTTAAAATAAAATATCAAACAGAACGAAATTTCAATGTACCATTTGTAATTCAGTAATATGAGAGAATTGGTCAGGGGTCTGAATACTTTTGCAAGGCACTGTATATAACTGCTAATGGTTTACTCAGGCCTGTATTTTTATTTGACATCTACATTGAAATTCTAATTTCAGTTTGTATTTCATTTAGGATATGTAAATACATGGCACAGGGATATTTAGCTATGACATATAAACTCCATTGGCATATGTGCCACACAAATCCATGCTGGGCCAGGTTACATGCACTTGTAGAAGGGATGATCCTTGTGGGATACTCACAGACAAAAAGCAGGTCAACAGGATATGACCAAAGGGACTTAAACAAAGGGATCATCATTCAACTTTGATAGATCAATTGGCATATGAGCTTAAAGGACAGAACAAAAACTGGGATGCAAATAATATGAGTGACGACCTGAACTTCAGCTTCCTGTATCTGATTGCTAACCTATACAGACATGTAAGCATGTCAATTTTACATTGTAAATAAGATGAGAATGACACACATAATTCTTACTTTAATACGATGAAGTAAATGTAGATTGTGTGAAGCTATACCCCTATAAAACTGTACCACGGTTCTATAGTGTAGCTATACTGTTATTATTATGGTTGTACTGCATTATTGTAACACAGGGAATTGTACATTGATGGTGTAGGATACATATATTATACAATACAATTGGACTTTCACAGATACCACCGTACCTTGTTCCAAAATCCAGTGGTACATTTTTATAGACCCTGTGTAATTTTACTGTTTTGTGTATATAGCATATAGCAGAACGGGCAGCAGTGTGGAGTAGTGGTCAGGGCTCTGGACTCTTGACCGGAGGGTCGTGGGTTCAATCCCAGGTGGGGGACACTGCTGTACCCTTGAGCAAGGTACTTTACTTAGATTGCTCCAGTAAAAACCCAACTGTATAAATGGGGAATTGTCTGTAAAAATAATGTGATATCTTGTAACAATTGTAAGTCGCCCTGGATAAGGGCGTCTACTAAGAAATATATAATAAATTATAGGGTTCCGTTCTAACAGTATTGTTGCAATAGAAACAAACGGATAATTGAACAGTTTCCACAGAAGCGGAGGGCAGTATATTAATCAGAGAGTATCAAGCAATAAAATCCGCTGATATCAAGACCATTCCCAACAATGCTTGCAGATTCTCTTTTTTTTTTTTACATACATTACACACCACAGATAGTTAACGATTACTGTGAGGACTTGGAAATTGCGTCACTGTAGAGGCGGAGTTATAAGGGTGTCAGGCTTGGGGTGTCAGGCGTGTGTCGTCCGTCTCGCAGGTATACACTGTGAGTGGAACCGAGTCCGATTCCGCGCTGTTGAAATTACAGAGAATTTTGGCGTCGCAAAGAAAACTTTACACTAAAATAGATCTATTTTAAAACCCGAAAGGTATTTAATAAACACGGGATGAAGGCGGGGAAGTTAGGCTACGTCATCGTCGCGTTGTTTACGCTGATAAGGTAAATACAAACTATGATATTGATTTAAGACAATTCATTAAAAGTATCTGTGCTATTTTTCTCCGGGGGTGGGGTTCGCAATAAAATTGAGGGGCAAATATTCTGCTGCCGGTAGTTTCTCTTTTTTTTTTTTTTTACAAAAAAAACGTAGTTTTGAGGAGGTTTTAGAGAAAAAAAGACATTTTAAGAATTTGTTTCTTGCTAAAAAACACACGCACAAAACAACGAATTAAATAAAGGCTTTCTATCTCTCTTTTTTTCTGTCTGTCCGTTTCCCAACAAGACAAAAAGTTAAGCATATGGAATCTTCCTCCGCTTGTTGAAATTCAGAAATTTGGCGTCAAAAAGAAAAACTTTTACCAATCAAAATAAAGCTATTTTAAAAACCTTTTATATTTAACTGACACACGGGATGACTTTCCTAAAGTTAAGCCCGTCATCGTCGCGTTGTTTGCCATCTAATTAAATACAAATTATGATATTGATTTTATTATTATTATTATTATTATTAAAATTATTATTGTTGCTATTTTTTCCGGGGACGGGGTTAATGATAATTAAAATATATATAAATATATACACACACACACACACACACACACACACACACACACACACACACAACACAAAACGTAGTTTTGAGGAGGTTTTCAGAGAAAAAATACATTTTAAGAATTTGTTTCGCTAAAAAACACAGGATACAAAACAACGAATCTAAATGCGGGTTTCGGGTTTAAACGTTACTGCTTCATCTGACCCGATGTGTGTTTGGGTTTTTTTTTTCTGTCTGACCAGGAAAGGTTTGGAACAAGAAAAAAACAAAAAGCATATGGAATCTTCCTCTACTTCTCTGCTATTCAAATCTGAAATCAAAACAGAAATAACTTTTACCAATCAAGAGGTACAGCTGTTTTCTCTAACTTTTTATAAACAACTGACATTTTGACCACTTTCCCTAAAGCAAGCCCCACAACTTTACTTGTAAAGTTACCATCTAATTATTATTATTATTATTATTATTATTATTATTATTGTTTATTACTTGTTTGTTTACTATATATATATATAATATATAATATATATATATATATATACACACACACACACACACACACACACACACACACACACACACACACACACACACCGCAGTCACTGTGAGTACGTCACCGCGCAAGAATAGCAATGGAGTAACACAGCGCTACAGCAAAGGGTATGGAAACGAGTTGTATCTGCGTGCGCAGTTTCGGGTTTGAGAAAGGTTCTGCTTCATCTGACCCGATGTGTGTTTTGGGTTTTTTTCTTTGCAGTCTCCCCCCACCCCCCAGGAAAGGTGTATGGAACGAGATCCAAAACTTAATCGACGTGATTTGTAAGAACCCGGACCTGTGCATTGTTGTCAAAGACACTGGGAGGACGATCCTGTTTACCGCAGCAGGGGGCGGTATAGCTGGTCTGGTGTATGGCCCAGCAGGAGCTGTCGTTGGTAAGCAGACCAGAACTATTCTGGGTATTGTCTACCGCCCCACCCCCCCAACCACAATTATATCATTTTCACTGTGAGAAGGATCTGCTGTGCCATAGTTATTGTATTGCATTGTGAATCAGTAGCACTGGCTATAGGACTACAGCTCCCAGCATGCCTCTGCTCCCGCGGCCATGGCGAGGCATGCTGGGAGCTGTAGTTTTTTTTAAACTCAGCACTGTTATTCCGAGCTGTTCGCTTTGTAAACCTCGCTTGCTGTTGTTTCTGTACCAGGGGCTGCAGTCGGCAGCGTTGTCGGTTCAAACATGAGGAGAGGGATGCCGGCGCAAGTGGTTTGGAATAACATGACCCAGGCTGAGTGAAGCTGCGTGAAGCAATCTACAGAGTCCTGGAAGAAATTGGTTATTCGTTTTCGGACGTCCCTGATGAGCTCATCAAATGGGTCTTCAAGGATGAAAAACGTTTGAACGCAGTCAAAGAAACAATCAGAGCATTTCTTTTGATGTCTTTGCTTGTCAGTTCTAAACTGTAGACTTCCTTTGTGATTTGAACCCAATTAAATCCTACACTTCTGGACTTGACTCTTAATAAAAAAAATAAGAATTTGACCAATTAATTTAACCTGTCTTTATTTAATTGCACACACATACACACACAAACAATTATATATATACACACTTGGTCGTGCCCCCCCCAGAAATAATAATTATATATATTTTTAAATCATTCTTGTTGTTTTTGTTGTTCATACTATAGTTAATGTTAAATTACAGTTCTACAAAGGATCCGGCGCCCTTGCACCTGCATATAGATAAGCAAGATGAACTGACCTCAGCAACCATTCTGTGACTCAGACGGATGACCTTTGCTTGCACATATGCGTAAACCACAAAAAAACTGTCTCTTGAATCCTGACATGAAACTCTGCACATCCGCGCTTCACACCCCTGCATATAGATAAGCAACAGGAACGCTATTATTTTTAGCAGAAAAAAACAACTCCATATATGGCAAAGCTTTACTTAAACGTTTGGATGTTTCTAACTGTCATGACTGCTTAAGGTAGAAAACGGAAACCAGAATAGAGGGCTAAACTGCACGAATACGTGCAGGAATTAACACACACTGACAGTATTTAACGTTTTGTGTATCTGCTACAGCCCGTTGATGGTGTTTATAATATATATATATGGCCTCCTCTCGTTTGTAAACTTTCTTATGTTCTTAAATATGCACAATTGTACGTTTAGTGGGGAGATCGGGGACAGTTGTAACATTTTTTAAAAACCTTTCTCTCCATTACGCACAGAGCGCTTGAAATCTAAGGTGTTCGATGTTACAACGGACCCCACGACCAGGGTCATTTCTAACGGGGGTGGGAGTCGGGGTGGGGGGAGTCAGATCTAACATTCTGTGAAGAATAATTAAATAAACAACAACACCTCAATTCAAAAATGGAATATCATAATTGAAAAATAAAAATGTTCACATAAGGCTTTTTTTTTGTCCGACTTTTAAAACTTGTTAACATCCCTAAAATGATAGGCCTTATCAAGCAAGATTTAAGTCGGTCCGAGTCACAATTGTGATAGATGAACATTTCCTTCAGTGGAAGAATTCATGGGCCCAAATACAGTTCAGGTAATGGTGTATGGGGTCAATTGTAACACGTAGATCACACAGGTATAGATCACACAGATGACGAAAATAACGCGATCCAGACGTATATTAGCGGTACTATTCCACGCACATCATATCGTGTGACACAATTATTGAAAACAGCGTGATAATATTAGTGCCAAAAATGTGTCCCTTTTTTTCAGTCGCGAAAATTGCGTAACAAAAGGCGCACAAACAATTTCGGATTTGCAGCATGACTTTTAAAAAAGACGTTTACTGGGGAGGTTTGCTCGTGTCACAGGTCTTGAATTGCCTGTGGTCTGGTTCACGATCTCTGAATGAGTTTCTGCAGCTCGGATGAACAGCCCGACTTTCACTTTCACTTTGAATTTCAAAGCTACTGCGTGATTTACTGGAAGAGTCCCGATACCGGATTCGGCGGGTAAGGACGGGCGTAGTCTTTTTCAACTCCTCACCAATCAGGCGGTTTACTGGAAACGAGCAACACGGCTCTTTTGAACTTGGCAGATTTTAGAATGTCAATTTTACATTGTAAATAAGATGAGAATGACACGCGTAATTCTTACTTTAATACGATTAAGTAAATGTAGATTGTGTGAAGCTATACCCCTAGAAAAATGTACCACGGTTCTATAGTGTAGCTATACTGTTATTATTATGGTTGTACTGCATTATTGTAACACAGGGAATTGTACATTGATGGTGTAGGATACATATATTATACAATACAATTGGACTTTCACAGATACCACCGTACCTTGTTCCAAAATCCAGTGGTACATTTTTATAGACCCTGTGTAATTTTACTGTTTTGTGTATATAGCATATAGCAGAACGGGCAGCAGTGTGGAGTAGTGGTTAGGGCTCTGGACTCTTGACCGGAGGGTCGTGGGTTCAATCCCAGGTGGGGGACACTGCTGTACCCTTGAGCAAGGTACTTTACTTAGATTGCTCCAGTAAAAACCCAACTGTATAAATGGGGAATTGTCTGTAAAAATAATGTGATATCTTGTAACAATTGTAAGTCGCCCTGGATAAAGGCGTCTACTAAGAAATATATAATAAATTATAGGGTTCCGTTCTAACAGTATTGTTGCAATAGAAACAAACGGATAACTGAACAGTTTCCAAAGAAGCGGAGGGCAGTATATTAATCAGAGAGTATCAAGCAATAAAATCCGCTGACATCAAGACCATTCCCAACAATGCTTGCAGATTGTCCGTTTTTTTTTACATACATTACACACCACAGATAGTTAACGATTACTGCTTTTGTATATATTATATGGAAACGTAAGCGCATTAATTAATGCTGCCTTTATAAATGTAATGATGATGATGAAGTGGTTTATTTAGAAGGCAATGCCAATGTATTTATTATTTGAAAAATAAAATGGGCATGTTGCAGGTTACGACATTGACAATACAGAGAAAAGTAGGTTCAAACAAACAAAAATAGGACTTCACATGGGTGGGATCAGTGCATCAATGTGAGGCCTTGGAAATTGCGTCACTGTAGAGGCGGAGTTATAAGGGTGTCAGGCTTGGGGTGTCAGGCGTGTGTCGTCCGTCTCGCAGGTATACACTGTGAGTGGAACCCAGTTCGAGTCCGCGCTGTTGAAATTGCAGAGAATTTTAAACTAAATCTATTTTAAAACCCGAAAGGTATTTAATAAACACGGGATGAAGGCGGGGAAGTTAGGCTGCGTCCTCGTCGCGTTGTTTGCATGCTGCGATGCGCTGATCAGGTAAATACAAACTATGATATTGATTTAAGACAATTCATTAAAAGTATATGTGCTATTTTTCTCCGGGGGTGGGGTTCGTATTAAATTTAGGGGCAAATATTCTGCTGCCGGTAGTTTCACAGCGTCAGGCTGAAAAAAAAAAACGTAGTTTTGTGGGGTTTTTAGAGAAAAAAAAGACATTTTAAGAATTTTTTCTTGCTAAAAAAACACACGCACACAAAACAACGAATTAAATAGCGGGTCGCAAAGTAAACGTTACTTACACAGCGCTTTCTATCTCTCTTTTTTCTGTCTGACCACTTTCCCTAAAGCAAGCCCCACAACTTTACTTGTAAAGTTACCATCTAATTATTATTATTATTATTATTATTATTATTATTATTATTATTATTATTATTATTACTTGTTTGTTTACTAGACGGTAATAATGATAATTCTAATATATATATATATATATATATATATATACACACACACACACACACACACACACACACACACACACACACACCGCAGTCACTGTGAGTACATCACCGCGCAAGAATAGCAATGGAGTAACACAGCGCTACAGTAAAGGGTATGGAAACGAGTTATATCTGCGTGCGCAGTTTCGGGTTTGAGAAAGGTTCTGCTTCATCTGACCCGATGTGTGTTTTGGGTTTTTTTCTTTGCAGTCTCCCCCCACACCCCCCCAGGAAAGGTGTATGGAACGAGATCCAAAACTTAATCGACGTGATTTGTAAGAACAAGGACCTGTACATTACGATCAAAGACACTGGGAGGACGGTGCTGTTTACCGCAGCAGGTGGCGTAGCTGGTCTGGTGTATGGCCCAGCAGGAGCTGTCGTTGGTAAGTAGACCAGAACTATTCTGGGTATTGTCTACCGCCCCCCACCCCCCCAACCACAATTATATCATTTTCACTGTGAGAAGGATCTGCTGTGCCATAGTTATTGTATTGCATTGTGAATCAGTAGCACTGGCTATAGGACTACAGCTCCCAGCATGCCTCTGCACCCGCGGCCGTGGCGAGGCATGCTGGGAGCTGTAGTTTTTTTTAACTCAGCGCTGTCATTCCGAGCTGTTCGCTTTGTAAACCTCGCTTGCTGTTGTTTCTGTACCAGGGGCTGCAGTCGGCAGCATTGTCGGTTCAAACCTGAGGAGAGGGATGCCGGCGCAAGAGGTTTGGGATAACATGACCCAGGCTGAGAAAGACAAGCTGTGTGAAGCAATCTACAGAGTCCTGGAAGAAATTGGTTATTCATTTTTGGACGTCCCTGATGAGCTCATCAAATGGGTCTTCAAGGATGAAAAACGTTCGAACGCAGTCATAGAAATAGTCATAATTTCTTTCTCCGTAGGTGTTAATCCGAGAGGCTTGGGGGGAAAGTGGTCCCTGGGTCACTCTTACTCTCTCTCTCTCTCTCTCTCTCTCTCTCTCTGCTTGTCAGTTCTATACTGTAGAATTCCTTTGGGATTTTAACCCAATTAAATCCTACACTTCCGGACTTGACTCTTAAAAAAAAAAAAAGAATTTGACCAACTAATTTAACTTGTCTTTATTTAATTACACACACACACACACACATTATATATATATATATATATATATATATATATATATATATATATATATATATATATATATATATATATATATAAATAAAATATATTCCACACCACACACACAAACATTTTCGGATTTGCAGTATGACTTGAAAACAGATGTTTACTGGGGAGGTTCGTTTGTGGGTCCTTGTACATTCCGGCCAATAGTTTTTGTATTCCAAATCGGAAAACCAGAAAACGACTCGCGTTTTCTATTTCGGTTTATCATAAAAACAAAAAATCGACCCGTTTTTCATTTTCCAATTTCTGAGTTTAAAGTACAAAAACTGATTTTAGGCTTGCTTCCCATTTTTCATATTGGTTTTTGTAACAAAGTATTCAAAATGGAATAATCTAATACAAAAATAAATTACTGATGCGTGCCCTACTCGTATCGAATGTGTCTCGTTGTTATGGCAGCAGTGTGGAGTAGTGGTTAGGGGCTCTGGACTCTTGACCGGAGGGTCGTGGGTTCAATCCCAGGTGCGGGACACTGCTGCTGTACCCTTGAGCAAGGTACTTCACCGAGATTGTTCCTTTCAATTGCTAATAAATTATTTTTCAGGATGTTTGATTTAAAAAAAACAGAAGTATGCATGAACACAGATACATAAAAAGGATCTAGTTATGGTCATGCATGACAGAAAAATAGTGAAGTCCCATACAGTCAGCAATCTCAGGCGGTTATGTGTTTATTTAGCAGACGCCCAAAGAGCATTGACTTGCACAGGGTCACACAATGAGTCAGTGGCTGAGGTGGGATTTGAACCCGGGACCTCCTGGTTACAAGCCCTTTCTTTAACCACTGAACCACACAGTCTGCTAAATAAACCAATTATAATTATAATTATAAGGTGTCTGCTGAATAAACAAATAATAATTTCAAGGAGAAGTAATAGGACTACATTTTAATCTGGAGCCACGTGGTAACCCTACTTCACCTCCTTGTGCTCCGTCTTTCGGGTGAGACGTAGTTGTAAGTGACTCTGCAGCTGATGCATAGTTCACACACCCTAGTCTCTGTAAGTCGCCTTGGATAAAGGTGTGTGCTAAATAAACAAATAATATATATATATATATATATATATATATATATACAGTGCCTTATGAAAGTATTCGGCCCCTTGAACTTTGCGACCTTTTGCCACATTTCAGGCTTCAAACATAAAGATATGAAACTGTAATTTTTTGTGAAGAATCAACAACAAGTGGGACACAATCATGAAGTGGAACGAAATTTATTGATATTTCAAACTTTTTAACAAATAAAAACTGAAAAATTGGGCGTGCAAAATTATTCAGCCCCTTAAGTTAATACTTTGTAGCGCCACCTTTTGCTGCGATTACAGCTGTAAGTCGCTTGGGGTATGTCTCTATCAGTTTTGCACATCGAGAGACTGAAATTTTGCCCATTCCTCCTTGCAAAACAGCTCGAGCTCAGTGAGGTTGGATGGAGAGCATTTGTGAACAGCAGTTTTCAGTTCTTTCCACAGATTCTCGATTGATTCAGGTCTGGACTTTGACTTGGCCATTCTAACACCTGGATATGTTTATTTGTGAACCATTCCATTGTAGATTTTGCTTTATGTTTTGGATCATTGTCTTGTTGGAAGACAAATCTCCGTCCCAGTCTCAGGTCTTTTGCAGACTCCATCAGGTTTTCTTCCAGAATGGTCCTGTATTTGGCTCCATCCATCTTCCCATCAATTTTAACCATCTTCCTGTCCCTGCTGAAGAAAAGCAGGCCCAAACCATGATGCTGCCACCACCATGTTTGACAGTGGGGATGGTGTGTTCAGGGTGATGAGCTGTGTTGCTTTTTACGCCAAACATAACGTTTTGCATTGTTGCCAAAAAGTTCGATTTTGGTTTCATCTGACCAGAGCACCTTCTTCCACATGTTTGGTGTGTCTCCCAGGTGGCTTGTGGCAAACTGTAAACGACACTTTTTATGGATATCTTTAAGAAATGGCTTTCTTCTTGCCACTCTTCCATAAAGGCCAGATTTGTGCAGTATAACACTGATTGTTGTCCTATGGACAGAGTCTCCCACCTCAGCTGTAGATCTGCAGTTCATCCAGAGTGATCATGGGCCTCTTGGCTGCATCTCTGATCAGTCTTCCTTGTATGAGCTGAAAGTTTAGAGGGACGGCCAGGTCTTGGTAGATTTGCAGTGGTCTGATACTCCTTCCATTTCAATATTATCGCTTGCACAGTGCTCCTTGGGATGTTTAAAGCTTGGGAAATCTTTTGTATCCAAACCGGCTTTAAACTTCTCCACAACAGTATCTCGGACCTGCCTGGTGTGTTCCTTGTTCTTCATGATGCTCTCTGCGCTTTTAAACGGACCTCTGAGACTATCACAGTGCAGGTGCATTTATACGGAGACTTGATTACACACAGGTGGATTCTATTTATCATCATTAGTCATTTAGGTCAACATTGGATCATTCAGAGATCCTCACTGAACTTCTGGAGAGTTTGCTGCACTGAAAGTAAAGGGGCTGAATAATTTTGCACGCCCAATTTTTCAGTTTTTATTTGTTAAAAAGTTTGAAATATCCAATAAATTTCGTTCCACTTCATGATTGTGTCCCACTTGTTGTTGATTCTTCACAAAAAATTACAGTTTCATATCTTTATGTTTGAAGCCTGAAATGTGGCAAAAGGTCGCAAAAGTTCAAGGGGGTCAATACTTTCGCAAGGCACTGTATATATATATATATATATATATATATATATATATATATATATATATATATATACACACACACTATAATTCCAGTATCTCAATCAAACTGTCTCTGTGTTATGCATTTTAATTTCTGTATATATATATATATTTTTTCCGATCAGTTTATTTATTCTCTTTCTGTCACTTGGATCCCCTCACCCTGTCCTTCAACTCGCCAACGCTGCTCAGCGTCCAATGAGGAAGCGCCCTGGGGTGGTGAAGCTGGGCTAAGGGCCCGCCCACAGGCTTCCTGTCGTGCGCAGTGCGCGACGTGGTGTGGAAACGGTTAGCGACCTCGTCGAAGGCGGAGACAAGTGGAGACCCCAGGAGGTGAGGAGGGAGAACTGCAGGGAGGGAGGACTGAGAGAGAGAGGAGAGAGAGAGGAGAGAGAGAGGAGAGAGAGAGAGAGTCAGTCAGGTAAACTAACCCTTATAAAAGTGTCCCACAGTAAAAGCACAGCACAGTGTAATAAAGCATAAAGCATAGGAAAGCATAGGGAAGCATTGTAAAGCACAGAGAGGTCTGGTAAAGCATAGGGAGGCATTGTAAAGCACAGAGAGGTGTGGTAAAGCATAGGGAAGCATTGTAAAGCACAGAGAGGTCTGGTAAAGCATAGGGAAGCATTGTAAAGCACAGAGGTCTGGTAAAAGCATAGAGAAGCATAGGGAAAAGCACAGAGAGGTCTGTAAAGCATAGGGAAGCATTGTAAAGCACAGAGAGGTCTGGTAAAGCATAGGGAAGCATTGTAAAGCACAGAGAGGTCTGGTAAAGCATAGGGAAGCATTGTAAAGCAGAGAGGTCTGGTAAAGCATAGGGAAGCATTGTAAAGCACAGAGAGGTCTGGTAAAGCATAGGGAAGCATTGTAAAGCACAGAGAGGTCTGGTAAAGCATAGGGAAGCATTGCAAAGGACAGAGAGGTCTGGTAAAGCATAGGGAAGCATTGCAAAGCACAGAGAGGTCTGGTAAAGCATAGGGAAGCATTGTAATGCACAGAGAGGTCTGGTAAAGCATAAGGAAGCATTGTAAAGCACAGAGAGGTCTGGTAAAGCATTGCATTGCAAAGCACAGAGAGGTCTGGTAAAGCATAGGAAGCATTGCAAAGCACAGAGAGGTCTGTAAAGCATAGGGAAGCATTGTAAAAGCACAGAGAGGTCTGGTAAAGCATAGGGAAGCATTGTAAAGCACAGAGAGGTCTGGTAAAGCATAGGGAAGCATTGCAAAGCACAAAGAGGTCTGGTAAAGCATAGGGAAGCATTGTAAAGCACAGAGAGGTCTGGTAAAGCATAGGGAAGCATTGCAAAGCACAGAGAGGTCTGGTAAAGCATAGGGAAGCATTGTAAAGCACAGAGAGGTCTGGTAAAGCATAGGGACGCATTGTAAAGCAGGGAAGAGAGGTCTGGTAAAGCATAGGGAAGCATTGTAAAGCAGAGAGGTCTGGTAAAGCATAGGGAAGCATTGTAAAGCACAGAGAGGTCTGGTAAAGCATAGGGAAGCATTGTAAAGCACAGAGAGGTCTGGTAAAGCATAGGAAGCATTGTAAAGCACAGAGAGGTCTGGTAAAGCATAGGAAGCATTGTAAAGCACAGAGAGGTCTGGTAAAGCATGGGAAGCATTGTAAAAGCACAGAGACGTCTGGTAAAGCATAGGGAAGCATTGTAAGCACAGAGAGGTCTGGTAAAAGCATAGGGAAGCATTGTGGCAAAAAAGCACAGAGGTCTGGTAAAGCATAGGAAGCATTGGAAAGCACAGAGAGGTCTGGTAAAGCATAGGGAAGCATTGGAAAGCACAGAGAGGTCTGTAAAGCATAGGGAAGCATTGTAAAGCAGAGAGAGGTGTGGTAAAGCATAGAGAAGCATTGTAAAAAGCACAGAGAGGTCTGGTAAAGCACAAGGAAGCATTGTAAAGCACAGAGAGGTCTGGTAAAGCATAGGAAGCATTGCAGCACAGAGAGGTCTGGTAAAGCATAGGGAAGCATTGTAAAGCACAGAGAGGTCTGGTAAAGCATAGGGAAGCATTGTAATGCACAGAGAGGTCTGGTAAAGCATAGGGAAGCATTATAAAACAGAGAGGTCTGGTAAAAGCATAGGAAGCATTGTAAAAGCACAGAGAGGTCTCCTCTCTCCTCTCATCTCTCCTCTCTCTCCTCTCTCTCCTCTCCCCTCTGTCTTGGGAAAATTACTCTTTGCTTTCTGTTTAAACTCTTATGTCTGAGGTGCCAATACGATAAGCAGAAAAAGAGTTATCAAGTAATATGTGTTTTGTCTTTAAAAAGTATTATAAATATTATATAGAAATAAAATGTAAAAGATGTGTTTGTGGTTTCAGCTGACTAGACTTGGGGGAGCTTGCATATTCATGTAAGGACCAATCAGTATGTTTGTAAAGGACCAACGTCCCATAGCAACTGACTCAACAAACCAGTAACCAATAGAAGAAGTTGGTAAACAGGACACAAGATAAACCACAAGTCTAGTCTGACTGACTGCAGGTGTTGAGACAGCCTGCTTGCATGTAGGACGAAGTTGTTTTTGTTGTATATTGAGTTAAGCTTCTGTGATTGGCTCGCAATAACTGTAGGTTGCGAGGTATATATTACGTTTACTGGCTCTGCGCAGTCGGAACTCTGCTCGATGTTTGTCTAGCACCACGTGTGCTGAGAGCGTTCTCTGGTTTGCAAATCATTAAATTTATTTAATCAATTTTGTCTGTTCAACTGAGTCTCTAACTAAGGGAGTGATATTAAAACCTCCACCACACCTCTCTCTCCTCTCTCCCCTCTCCTCTCTCTCCTCTCCCTCTCCTCTCTCTCCTCTCTCCTCTCCTCTCTCTCCTCCTCTCCTCTCTCCTCTCTCCTCTCTCTCCTCTCCTCTCTCCTCCTCTCCTCTCTCCTCTCCTCTCTCCTCTCACACAGACAGTAGTTGCTAGCACGTTGAATCAGGCACTGGCTGGACGGCCGTTCCAGGCTTCTGACCGCGGGGTCCTCACGCTGAACGAACCATATCTCACTGTCACTAGCAAGGACTTCAGAAAATTCCACAGGTGACATAAAACTGTGTTTATATATTAGTGTGATATAGCGCGGTCCCTCCAGCATTGCCCTGAGTACAGCACAGCACAGCACAGCACAGCACAGCACAGCGAGGCTCTGCCCAGCACACAGCAGGCAATGCCAGCGCACCGTACTTTATATAAACCCCACTGTGTTGGGTAGCTGCTGTAGTTCTGTCCAGGGTTTTATATCAGTGTGATACAGTGTACAATAATCTCCTTTCAATTCACAGGGATGAACTGTACGGACCAATCAAAAGCTTCCAGACCGACTTCTTCAGCCCCATGGACCGCCCACTGGGCGGGGCTTCCAGACCTGCCCCCGCCCCTTTCTATGAGGCCACGCCCACTGGGCAATGCTTCCCTCGTTTGGCTCCCAGAACGATCCCGGTGCCCCACAAGTGGCTAAAACCCCTCTCCCAAGACTCGTATTCCTCTCCTAAGCACCCCAGCAGGGTGCAGGATCGCTACTGTCCCGTAGACACTCCCTGGGGCCTGCCGCGGCAGGGGGTGGTCCCCGAAATCATGGGGATCCCCAAAATGTACGAGACAGAGTACAGGGTGTATGGCTCCCAACGTCCCATAGCTGTGTGAATTAAAATCCATCCTCTCACCTCTTATTTGCTTTATTAACAGGATCACTGGCCCCTCCCTTTAAAGGAGCGCTGACCATCTTTAAAATCCATTCTCTCACCTCTTATTAGCTTTATTAACAGGATCACTGACCCCTCCCTTTAAAGGAGCGCTGACCATCTTTAAAATCCATTCCCTCACCTCTTATTAGCTTCATTAACTGTAGAGTTAATTGAATTAAAAGGGTCTCATGAAGCACATGATCAGTTCAATGAAGGGTCTAGTTCAGTAATTGAGAGATCGGTTCCAATATAAGCCTGCAGACACAGGGGGACCCCAGAACTGGGGTTGGGAAACACTGCCCCCTAGTGTACAGAGTTGGAGTAGGCGATAGAGCATCTTCATTCAATGCATTAACTCCTGAGGTCAGTCCTGAATCGAAAACAAATGTTCACAGTGCAACTGAATTTCTAAAAATCCTTCAAATAAATGTGTTATTTTCCAGAATCTCTTGTGTGGTTTCATTATTATTATTTATTTCTTAGCAGACGCCCTTATCCAGCGCGACTTACAATTGTTACAAGATATCACATTATTTTTACATACAATTCCCCATTTATACAGTTTGGTTTTTACTGGAGCAATCTAGGTAAAGTACCTTGCTCAAGGGTACAGCAGCAGCGTCCCCCACCTGGGATTGAACCCACAACCCTCCGGTCAAGAGTCCAGAGCCCTAACCACTACTCCACACTGCTGCCCTTGTTTTGTCAATCCTTTTACTCAACATAACCCAGCAGTAATAATCGCAGCTACAGATACAAAAACACAAAACTTAAAAAAACTTGTCTGACTTGCACACCCGTTCGTTTTATAGCAGTTTATAAAGAAGCATAGACTTGCAAAATAACTCCGTGGATCTCCCCTACACGGTTGTAAGGTAACACTACTGTTGCTAGGATACTGTTACTATAGTCCTGCATTTGAAGAACTATAGGCACTGACTGACAAAGAACTGTGAGTATTTTCTGTCTGTATTTAAAACGAATATATATATATATATATATATATATATATATATATATATATATATATATATATATATATATATATATATATATATATATATAAACTCAAAACTTCTGAGTAGGAGTAAGTTGAGTATTTCTCTAACATGCTGCGTTTGCACGCTTCGTCCTATGTATATATAGCTTTATATATATATATATAAAACATTTCGTTTTCAAAACTGTTTAGTATTGTCTGTGTCTCTTCGGCATCCAACAGACATTGTTCTTGTGAATAATACTGTAGTATTGCAGTCAGACGGACCGATTCTTTCAAAAGAATTTCACTCGAGGATTTGGTGATAAGATAAAGTCTACCTGCATTGACGCGCAATGTACGTTCCTTTATATTACTGTGGAATAATAATAATACATTTGGCATCTATCTGTTATTTTCATTTTTCTGTAACTGTATTATGATAGCTTCAATGTTGCACCCTTGTTTGCGTGCTTAAAGGAGAACAAAAAGATCGAGGGAAAAACATTGCAAATCAGCGACGCTAAATTTAATGATGAGGCTGTGTGTGTTTGTGTGTGTGTGTGATTATAAGTGTCACTCTGTGTGTGTGTGTGTGTGTGTGTGTGTGTGTGATTATGTGTCACTCTGTGTGTGTGTGTGTGTGTGTGTGTGTGTGTGTGTGTGACCCTGAGCGAGTCGCTTCACCTCCTTGTGCTCCGTCCTTCGGATGAGACGTCAAACAAACGAGGTCCCTATTGGAAGTGACTCTGCAGCAGCCACTGACTCTCTGTGTGTGTGTGTGTGTGTGTGTGTGTGTGTGTGTGACCCTGAGCGAGTCGCTTCACCTCCTTGTTCTCCGTCCTTCGGATGAGACGTCAAACAAACGAGGTCCTATTGGAAGTGACTCTGCAGCAGCCACTGACTCTCTCTGTGTGTGTGTGTGTGTGTGTGTGTGTGTGTGTGTGTGTGTGTGTGTGTGTGTGTGTGACCCTGGGCAGTCGCTTCACCTCCTTGTTCTCCGTCCTTCGGATGAGACGTCAAACAAACGAGGTCCTATTGGAAGTGACTCTGCAGCAGCCTGACTCTCTCTGTGTGTGTGTGTGTGTGTGTGTGTGTGTGTGTGTGTGTGTGTGTGTGTGACCCTGAGCGAGTCGCTTCACCTCCTTGTTCTCCGTCCTTCGGATGAGACGTCAAACAAACGAGCTCCTATTGGAAGTGACTCTGCAGCAGCCGGTAAGTCGTTTTGGATAAAAGCGGCTGCTGAATTAATACATTAATTTGTGAGCCTTCGGGCGTTTATTGCAAATGAAAAGTTTAAATAAAGGGACTGGATAAATGGCATTGCAGGTGAATGTGTAATTAATTAAGCACAGAAAACAAAATAGCGTCGTTGCTAGAAACAGATGACGTCACAACAACCCACGTCTTTCTGTTCTGAGCTAGGACTATATAAAGGATAGGAAAATGACGTCACAAGTGGGCGGAGTTAATAAACAGCGGCGCATTTTTGGAGCCCGTAGAGCTCTTTCACAGCGCGCTCGCCCTGGCAAAATGTTTCTTTTATATTAACGATATTTTGTACTGTTATTAAAAAAAATACCGATATATCCTGTCGCTGCAACACAGCATCGCCGCAGTGTATTGAGTGCTGAGTGGGCTCCACGAATGGCGCCTGTAATTGAGAACCGAACTGCATCACGGGATTGACTGTCCTATCCTACTTTATACAGTCCTGGGAGCCAAACGCGGGAGGGTGACGTCAGTGGGCGGTCCGTTGTTACGTCACGGCTGCAGGTCCAGCGGCTTTTGGTTGCCGAGCAACAGGCAGTAAATGCCAGCGGGAAAATTATTATTATTATTATTTATTTCTTAGCAGACGTCCTTATCCAGGGCGACTTACAATTGTTACAAGATATCACATTATTTTTACATACAATTCCCCATTTATACAGTTGGGTTTTTACTGGAGCAATCTAGGTAAAGTACCTTGCTCAAGGGTACAGCAGCAGTGTCCCCCACCTGGGATTGAACCCACGACCCTCCGGTCAAGAGTCCAGAGCCCTAACCACTACTCCACACTGCTAAACCCTTTTGACAAAACTGAAGACACTGACAGAAGACAAAACTGAGGAGCGAAACATTGGGCGCGTTAAGCAAGTGAGCCGCTCAGAAAGCACACTGAGCAGATTTAAATGACTTAACTCTCTGCTCCACGAGAGCGCCGAGCGACTTTTAAAAATGGTGAATAATAATGATTTGCTTGTTTGTGTTTCTGCGGTGATGGTCGATGAAATGGCTCCGTGTGAAGTTACTGCCCCCTGCTGGACCTCGCTGAGTCCGGCGCTCTGTTTGGACTGAACCTCATATCTGTCTGTGTTTAATACCGGCAATACCGACGTTAATAATGAGAATTATGAATAATATTAATACTACAAGCCTAATAATAATACATTAATAACTATAAAACAGCTTTACATTTAAAAAGAAAAATGAAATTAAATGATACAAATTCGAAAACAAGAATTTTTACCATCTTATTTAGCCAATTTAAAACATAACTTCGTAAGTCGAAACCAGTTCATCGTTCTTGACAAACGTATTTGTCAATCCTGCCTGTCATCTCCACTTGTTTCCTGCAGGTGGCGATCTCCGTCCGCTCTCTCTGATCCCTGATGAGAAATGCTCAGGAGCGGCTCAGCGGGAGAGGCACTGAGCAAGGCGTTAAGCTGATTCTTTTACTGAGCCGCTCACTTCCTTAACAAACCCAGTGGCTTTTGGTTACCGAGCAACAAATATATATTTTTTATAAAACCTAATTGTAACCCCCACACCACCCACAATCACCCCCCCCCTTTTTTTTTTTAAATTAATTTTGTTAAAAACATGTACACCAAATAAAAGCTTTATCTTTTAAAAATTTGTCTGCAGTTAATTTATCAAAAAAAATAATAATAAAAAAATAATGTTTACGTTATAGTAGCAGGTGCATAATTATTTTCAATGTGGAGTTTAGCACAAAAATATTTATATTACCTCATTTACGTAATTATATATATATTTAATATTCACTCGGTAATCCCATTTGTACACCCGCAGACCTCCATGCTGCAGCTTTTTCTGTTATTAATATCTCGGTAACTTGTAATTGTTGTATTATACAACGCGGGAAATCTGAAATTAAAGCGAATGTTATGATTTCTTCCTCGCAAAGGAACCTCCTGCTGTTCTCTGATTGGCTGGTAGTAGGTTACGTCACGACGCGGCGCGAAATTCAAATAATGCCAAATAAGAAGTGAGCTAATCAATCAACTGAATAGATCGATATGCAGGAAGAGAACTGAACTATACACACCAGCGTTTATTTTATCAGGTAAATATATCTTATTTATTTATGTATGTATTTATTTATTTATTTATTTCTATACTCCTTACCGTTTTCTGTAATTTAAAATAACGACCGATCTCATTGTGAGAAGCGATTACTCCTCCATTCACAGTTAAACTGCGAGAGAATGCAGATGTGTGTTACAGGTTCTGCATGGACACGTTTTGAGATTTTATAAATCGGGAGTGACGTTTTTGTTTTTCTGACGCTAAAACACCAGTCTCCCGGGGCAGCAGTGTGGCGTAGCGGTCAGGGCTCTGGACTCTTGACCGGAGGGTCGTGGGTTCAATCCCAGGTGGGGGGACACTGCTGCTGTACCCTTGAGCAAGGTACTTTACCTAGATTGCTCCAGTAAAAACCCAACTGTATAAATGGGGAATTGTATGTAAAAATAATGTGATATCTTGTAACAATTGTAAGTCGCCCTGGATAAGGACGTCTGCTAGCAAACGCCCTTATCCAGGGCGACTTACAATCGTAAGCAAATACATTTCAAGTGTTACAATACAAGTAATACAATAAGAGCAAGAAATACAATAACTTTTGTTCAAGTGTGACAAACCACAATTCAATAATACAGCAGATAATAGTGATAGTTACATCAGGATATGATTAAATAGTGATAGTTACATCAGGATGATTAAATACAAAGTACTACAGGTTAAACACTTGGCAGATTACAGTATTCTGAAGTACAGGATTAAATGCAGTAAAATAGGGGGCAGATAAGAGCAAAATAAAGCACATTTAAATGAAGGGTGATAGTGTCCCAGGATACAAACAGAGGAGTTCTACAGGTGCTGTTTGAAGAAGTGAGTCTTAAGGAGGCGCGGAATGTGGTCAGGGACTGGGCAGTCCTGACATCTGTGGAAGGTCATTCCACCATCATGGAGCAAGGGTGGAGAAGGAGCGGCTCTGGAGACAGGGGGCGCGAGCGGAGGTAGAGCTAGTCTTCTAGTGCAGGCGGAGCGGAGAGGTCGAGTGGGGGTGTAGGGAGAGATGAGGGTCTGGAGGTAGCTGGGTGCAGTCTGGTCAAGGCATCTGTAAGCGAGTACAAGAGTCTTGAACTGGATGCGAGCGGTGATCGGGAGCCTTGCTCACTTTAATTGTAAATGCTGTTTTTAAATTGTGTAATATAGAGTGCCCTCCATAAGCATTGGGACAGTGAAGTCAAAATTGCTATTTTTGCTGTACACTCAAGCAATATGAAAACACGAGTAAATGATTAATATGAGGCAAAAATACGGAATGTCACGTTTTATTATATTTTATTTAATTTTATTTCCTGGCTGTTTCAACACATATATATGTTTTACCAACTAAGAATAACAGTACTTTTGCCTCGTATTAATCATTTACTCGTGTTTTCATATTGCTTGAGTGTACAGCAAAAATAGCAATTTTGACTTCACTGTCCCAATGCTTATGGAGGGCACTGTGTGTGTGTGTGTGTGTGTATATATATATATATATATATATTTATTTATTTTTTATAGAGATGATAATGACTCTGGTTCATTATAATAATAAAGTCCCAAGGCGAAAGAGAGATAGAAGCGCGGATAATAAAGTCATTAACTTGAAGCAAACAGAGATGTCGTCATGGGCTGATTCACACACTACTTTACACAGGTAAGAAATCGCTTCTATTTTCTTCTTTCATTGAATGAATTCTGGGTGATGGGACGTTGCAGTGGGTTAAACGTTTCTCTGCTAACTTGACTTTCTCTCTCTCGGTCTCTTCTGGTTTGGAGTTTCTGATCCAGTGAAGTTCTGGATGAAGGCATTAAACGTTTCTCTGCTAACTTGACTTTCTCTCTCGGTCTCTTCTGGTTTGGAGTTTCTGATCCAGTGAAGTTCTGGATAGCGAAGGCATTAAACGTTTCTCTGCTAACTTGACTTTCTCTCTCAGTCTCTTCTGGTTTGGAGTTTCTGATCCAGTGAAGTTCTGGATGACGAAGGCATTAAAACATTTCTCTGCTAACTTGACTTTTCTCTCAGTCTCTTCTGGTTTGGAGTTTCTGATCCAGTGAAGTTCTGGATGACGAAGGCATTAAAACGCGTTTCTCTGCTAACTTGACTTTTCTCTCAGTCTCTTCTGGTTTGGAGTTTCTGATCCAGTGAAGTTCTGGATGGCGAAGGCATTAAAACGTTTCTCTGCTAACTTGACTTTCTCTCTCAGTCTCTTCTGGTTTGGGTTTCTGATCCAGTGAAGTTCTGGATGACGAAGGCATTAAAACGTTTTCTCTGCTAACTTGACTTTTCTCTCGGTCTCTTCTGGTTTGGAGTTTCTGATCCAGTGAAGTTCTGGATGACGAAGGCATTAAACGTTTCTCTGCTAACTTGACTTTCTCTCTCGGTCTCTTCTGGTTTGGGTTTCTGATCCAGTGAAGTTCTGGATGGCGAAGAAGGCATTAAAACGTTTCTCTGCTAACTTGACTTTTCTCTCAGTCTCTTCTGGTTTGGAGTTTCTGATCCAGTGAAGTTCTGGATGCGAAGGCATTAAAACGTTTCTCTGCTTGACTTTCTCTCTCAGTCTCTTCTGGTTTGGAGTTTCTGATCCAGTGAAGTTCTGGATGACGAAGGCATTAAAGCGTTTCTCTGCTAACTTGACTTTCTCTCTCTGTCTCTTCTGGTTTTCTGCTTGAGTGTTTGAAGTTGTCAGTGCAATATTGGCAAGTCTAATTTCTTTCTTTAATTTGTCTTCTCTCTAGGACAGATTCTGGAATGACGTCTCCATTGAAACTTCACCGGACGCGGCACATTGATAAAAAATGCTTTAGCTGTAAAAATACTGTTTCAACGTAAAGTGATCATTAAGGTTCTGTTCTGAAAGTGCTGCAGAAATGTTTAGTGTTTTAAGTTTGTTTATCCTGGAGTTTACTGGGGAAAATGTTAAGGAAGTCTCTAACCCTTTCATTTTAATTAATTTACTTATTTTCAATTTAATTATGTACATATTTTATGATTATATTTAATAAATGGAGCTGCTTTTCTCCAATTAGAGAAAACAATGTTTTATTTCACCTTACACAGAAGTAGTTAGTAATCTGTGTGTTCTATTTATCACTGCTTTAACTAATAATGAAGGTATTTCTATAGCTTGCTTACAGAGGAGAATTGTAAAAGGGAATGGTCTATCTACATAGTTAAATGTTACAGCAACAAGAATACATTACATTAATCTTTAATTTCACACAATGATTTTGTAGTAGGAGTAATATAATAAAAATCAAGATGGGAGGGTATGCATGGGTAAGGAAATGGTTTGAAAGAATCTTTTCGGGGGGGTGGGGGGTGGGGGAGAACCTAAAAAGGTTCTTTAAAGAACCATTTTAAAAGGTTTTATTGAAGAACCAAAAAAGGTTCCCCTATGACATCGGTGCAAAGAACCTTTAATGGTTCTAGATAGAACCTTTTTTTCTAAGTGTGTAAAATAAGACAGTTTACAAACGAGAGGAGGCCATTCGGCCAACAGTTAACTTGAGCTTCCCCTCTTTCACTTCCCCCCAAAGGTCAGTCGACAACAAGAAAGAACACAAGTATTAATCATGCATGACAGAAAAAATAGAGCAGTCGGGAATTTCACACCCAGACTCACCACGTCATGTTATGTTCCCCATACAGTCAGCAACCTAAGGCGGTTATCATGCAAAACGAAACGGTTATAATTCAACCACGAAAAGAGAACTAGAATGGCGATTTGCAAACTCATTTCCACAGCATTTCAGTTTAAATCTGCTTCTCAGAACAGAAAATAGGAGGCACTTTTTTACACAGAGAATTGTGAGGGTCTGGAACCAACTCCCCAGTAATGTTGTTGAAGCTGACACCCTGGGATCCTTCAAGAAGCTGCTTGATGAGATTCTGGGATCAATAAGCTACTAACAACCAAACGAGCAAGATGGGCTGAATGGCCTCCTCTCGTTTGGAAACTTTCTTATGTTCTTATGTTCTTATGCGTGTGGCTCATATTGGGGGATTCAATAGTCCTGAGTTGATTCAATCCTTACATTATTAACACGTATTATTATTATTATTTATTTCTTAGCAGACGCCCTTATCCAGGGCGACTTACAATTGTTACAAGATATCACTTTATTTTTACATACAATTCCCCATTTATACAGTTGGGTTTTTACTGGAGCAATCTAGGTAAAGTACCTTGCTCAAGGGTACAGCAGCAGTGTCCCCCACCTGGGATTGAACCCACGACCCTCCGGTCAAGAGTCCAGAGCCCTGACCGCTATTCCACACTGCTGCCCTTGTTTTTTCAATCCTTTTACTCAACATAACCCAGCAGTAATAATCGCAGCTACAGATACAGAAACACAAAACACTTAAAACACGTGTCCGACTTGCACACCCGTTCGTTTTATAGCAGTTTAGAAAGAAGCATAGACTTAACCACGCTCGCAAAATAACTCCATGGATCTCCCCTACACGGCTGTGCTGTGTGCAGTTTGGAAAGACATACACATAGTTCTAGATAAACATGGATTACACCGTGTAACAAATTTTTTTTTTTTTTTTTTGTTCCTGGGTAGTAAGTGTTATTTCCTAATTGCTTATGCCTCAAAAGTATAGAAAATGGCTATTATTCCCCACAAACTTTGCTTTTGTGACCAGGACAGTGATATTTTGAAATTTACCTATTTCCAATGAGAAACGGGCTTAATTTGTGTCTTTTCGTTCACATAAAGTCAGAAAAAACAACATATGAATCCAAATTAACATGTATTTATACTAAAGTAATACAAAAATGACTACAAAAGATTTAGAAGTGAGTAGTTTTTGATTTCGATTATACTGTAAATCACTTTCACGAATCAGCCCCCAAATGTAGTCTCCCATCATGTTCTCGTTATACTGTCCTTGGTAGCGGCGTTCAAAGTCCAGTATATCCTGGTGGAAGGCCACCTTGCTCCTCCCGAGTACGCTCCCATGTTCTCCTTGAATTTATCAAGATGAGCATCAGGATATGGACTTTGAGGGACATCCTACAGCCCATTGTGCCGTAGTTCTTCACCAGAGTCTCAACCAGCTCCACATAGTTTTCGGCCTTGTGATTGCCCAGGAAGCCCCGAACCACTGCGACAAAGCTGTTCAAGCCGCTTTCTCCATACTAGCGAGCTTCTTGGGGAATTCATTGCACTCCAGGATCTTCTTTATCTGTGGTCCGAAATGAAGACACCGGCTGTGACCTTTGCCTCAGACAGCTTAGGGAAGAAGTCTTGAAGGTACTTGAAGGCTGCGACTCCTTATCTAGAGCTCTGACAAATTGTTTCATAAGGCCCAATTTGATGTGCAGTGGTGGCATCAGCACCTTCCGGGTCCACACCAGTGGCTCCTACTTGACGTTGTTCCTCCCCACAGAGAACTCTCGGGTCTGCTGTGGCCAGTCCCGCCTGTGGTAGTGCGTGCTTTTGGTGTCCCCTGCTGTCCCAAAGGCAAAGATAGCAGGGAAACTTGGTAAACCGCCTTGAGACCCATCAGGAATGCCATTTTGAAGTCTCCTATGACCTCCCAGCCGTACTTCATCATACTTCAAGGCCCAGCAAGGTCTTGATGCTGTTGTAATCCTCTGAGGTGCACCGAGTGAGCCAGGGGAAGAGACGGGTACTTGTTACCATTATGGAGCAGCACGGCTTTGAGGCTCCTGGATGAGCTGTCAATGAAGGACAGTATAATGAGAACATGATGGAGACTACATTTGGGGCTGATTCGGTGAAAATGATTTACAGTATAATCGTGAATCTGAAAAACTACTCACTTCTAAATCTTTTGTAGTCATTTTGTATTGCTTTAGTATAAATACATGTTAATTTGGATTCATATGTTGTTTTTTCTGACTTTATGTGAGCGAAAAGACACAAATTCGCCCATTTTCTCATTGGAAATAGGTCAATTTCAAAATATCACTCCTGGTCACAAAAAGCAAAGTTTGTGGGGAATAATAGCCATTTTCTATACTTTTTTGATGAATAAGCAATTAGGAAATAACACTTACTACCCAGGAACAAAAATTGTGTTACATAGTGTTATCAGAGTATCTTGTCCTCCGCTGGGCTCAAGCGGCCAGCTTTTCAGATAGCGCCGCGCTTCCTACCCTGGAGCGTGAAATCTGGGCTTGTTTTATTTGCCCGCCGGTCTACTCGGTTGTCGGGCAACTTGTTTTGTTTGGGCTTCGGTAAGGTAAGGTAACACTACTGTTGCTAGGATACTGTTACTATAGTCCTGCATTTGAAGAACTATAGGCACTGACTGACAAAGAACTGTGAGTATTTTCTGTCTGTATTTAAAAGCGAATATATATATATATATATAAACTCAGAACTTGAGTAGGAGAAAGTTGAGTATTTCTCTAACATGCTGCGTTTGCACGCCGTCCTATGTATATATAGCTTTATATATATATATATATATATATATATATAACATTTCGTTTTCAAAACTGTTTAGTATTGTCTGTGTCTCTTGGCATCCAACAGACATTGTTCTTGTGAATAATACTGTAGTATTGCAGTCAGACAGACCGATTCTTTCAAAAGAATTTCACTTTCGAGGATTTGGTGATAAGATAAAGCCTACCTGCATTGACGCGCAGTGTACGTTCCTTTATATTACTGTGGAATAATAACAAATAATAATAATAATAATACATTTGGTATCTATCATCATTTTTCTGTAACTGTATTAGCTTCAATGTTGCACCCTTGTTGTAGTTTCTATGTCCATTTTGTCATGGCACGCCACTGCCTCTGTCTCACTATCAGCGACACTGTGTGTGTGTGTGTGTGTGTGTGTGTGTGTGTGTGTGTGTGTAGTCTTCTTTGTTCGAGACTGAACAGATTCAATTATTTTAGCCTGTCTGCATACGACATGCCTTTTAAACCCGGGATAATTCTGGTCGCTCTTCTTTGCACTCTTTCTAGAGCAGCAATATCCTTTTTGTAACGAGGTGACCAGAACTGAACACAGTATTCTAGGTGAGGTCTTACTAATGCATTGTAAAGTTTTAACATTACTTCCCTTGATTTAGATTCAAGTTGAAGGCGGCTGGGCACAGGGGAAGTCCTGGGAATTTGAATGAACTGGAGCAATTTCACTAAAGAATCTGCCAAAATCTCATCGAGAAATATCCTAATCGTTTGAAAGAGGTTGCTATTGCTAACACTCCTCACAATATATCCGAGCATCTTGTTGGCCTTTTTATAGCTTCCCCACATGTCGTCTCTCCCTGCGGTTTGCAGCTCTTACAAAAGAAGGAACTGCGATACAGTACTCTTATTGTATTATTACTTGTACTGTAACACTTGAAATGTATTTGCTTACGATTGTAAGTCGCCCTGGATAAGGGCGTCTGCTAAGAAATAAATAATAATAATAATAATAATAATGCGAAACTGTAAACAGAATTCACCCCTACCCTTCACCATATTCTGTTACTATTTATTATTTTTTATTTCCATTACATGAGAGTAGATGTTAAAACTTCATGCTGATTTGAACTCGTCTCTCGCCAAGATAAGCACCAACTAAGACGTAGCTTTACAGTAAACTAATGTGATCCATCATTGTCTCCATCCGTTTGTGTTTCCTTCCATATGATGATGCTTCTTTTCAACTGTTCCACTTAACCTTTCCAATGCAAAGTAGAGATCTGTGTTTACTGTGTCCCACGCAGTTTTCTCACCGAGTCACTTACTGTCCCGCCCATCGAACATGATTGACGGTAGCTCGAAATACAAGGGTGAAAAGATTGTGCCAAAATGAAAAGACGAAATAAATGAAGAAATGAAAAACGAAATAAAAAACGAAATACATAAATAAATTATTAAATATATTTCAGTTTCTACTTATTTATGTATTTATGTCGTTTTATATGTATTTATTTATTTATTTATATTGGTATGTATTTATTTCGTGTTTTATTTATTTATTTATTTATTTATTTCGAATTTTACTTATGTATTTATTTTTTAATTTTGGCACAAATTATCCTCCACAGATCATCTAAAATAATAGATGGAATGCACCCTATAGATTAACCGGAAGAAGAAGCAGAAAAGAAAAAGGTGGTTCGAGAGGGGGAAGGAGTGAAGGAAACGTTTTATAGCAAAATAAATATATATCTATATATATATGTTATACTTTATTAGCTGCGTATAAGAGGCTAATACATTGCAGTAAACCAAACGTTTGCTGTTTAATTTTACAAGAAAGAAATCAGCTGCCGTTGTGTTTATCGTGGCCTTCTACGAACTTACCTCGGGATAAAGGAAATGAACTGTGTTGCTGGTCGTGAGTACTGCTTGGATTTAAAAAAAAACGTTTTTGAAAGTATAATTTTGTTGCTTGTTTGACATAAATAAGTGAAGAGGCGTTTTGTTTTCTTTTTGTTGCCCGAGCGACGGTTCAGGCAGACGTGTTTTCTTTTATATGGGGGGCCCACTGTCGTGAAATACTTTAATTATTTTCCATAGCAACGCATATTATTTAAGAGTAAACATATTATTTGTAATATATTGATTGTATATTATTTTGTCTATTAAATTGAATACCTAGCCTTTGTTTTACTGTGTGTATTTTATTATTGAAAATACTTTATCATTGCCCATTTATTTGAGTAAAATCATTGTATTTATCTTGCTCTTAATTGTATTAATACTTGTACTGTGATTCTTGAAATGTGTTTTTGTTTAAGACTGTAAGTCGCCCTGGATAAGGGCGTCTGCTAAGAAAAATAATAATAATAATAATAATTGTTTATTTATTTCTGTTGGTGTGTGTTATGTGAGTGGATACTGGGGTTAATATTTGATAATTCCTATTAGGGGGTGCACGTGTATTTAGATTTATCTTACAGAGGTGGAGGCACCGCTTTAAAGAAACAGTACATCTATATTTCTAACAGACAAATTATAATTTAAATAAGTATTGGGAAACCCAGGCCTCGCCACTTACATTGAGTTAGGTGTTGTTTACTCAATACACTAACAGGAGTGGGAGGGGCGTTTATATATATATATATATATATATATATATATATAAATAAATAAATTTATTTATTTATTTTTTATAGAGATGATAATGACTCTGGTTCATTATAATAATAAAGTCCCAAGGCGAAAGAGAGATAGAAGTGCGGATAATAAAGTCATTAACTTGAAGCAAACAGAGATGTCGTCATGGGCTGATTCGAACACTACTTTACACAGGTAAGAAATCGTTTCTATTTTCTTCTTTCATTGAATGAATTCTGGGTGATGGGATGTTGCAGTGGGTTAAACGTTTCTCTGCTAACTTGACTTTCTTTCTCAGTCTCTTCTGGTTTGGAGTTTCTGATCCAGTGAAGTTCTGGATGATTAAGGCATTAAAACGTTTCTCTGCTAATTGACTTTTCTCTCGGTCTCTTCTGGTTTGGAGTTTCTGATCCAGTGAAGTTCTGGATGACGAAGGCATTAAAACGTTTCTCTGCTAACTTGACTTTCTCTCTCGGTCTCTTCTGGTTTGGAGTTTCTGATCCAGTGAAGTTCTGGATGACGAAGGCATTAAAACGTTTCTCTGCTAACTTGACTTTCTCTCTCAGTCTCTTCTGGTTTTCTGCTTGAGTGTTTGAAGTTGTCAGTGCAATATTGGCAAGTCTAACTTCTTTCTTTAATTTGTCTTCTCTCTAGGACAGATTCTGGAATGACGTCTCCATTGAAACTTCACCGGACGTGGCACATTGATAAAAAATGCTTTAGCTGTAAAAATACTGTTTCAACGTAAACTGTGTGTGTTTGTTTTCAATAAAAGTATTTTTTTTTAAATTAAGTATTTTTTTTAATGCTCACAATGCTTCCCTATGCTTTACCAGACCTCTCTGTGCTTTACAATGCTTCCCTATGCTTTACCAGACCTCTCTGTGCTTTACAATGCTTCCCTGAGCTTTACCAGACCTCTCTGTGCTTTACAATGCTTCCCTATGCTTTACCAGACCTCTCTGTGCTTTACAATGTGTCCCTATGCTTTACCAGACCTCTCTGTGATTTACAATGCTTCCCTGTGCTTTACCAGCCCTTATTGTTGCACTACAATTGCTAATAAATTATTTTTTCAGGATGTTTGATTTAAAAAAAAAAAAACAGAAGTATGCATAAACAGAGATACATAAAAAGGATCTAGTTATTGTCATGCATGAGAGAAAAATAGAGAAGTTGGTAATTTCATCCAGGACTGGCTAAGACGGAATCACATTGAAATAGCTGTGTCAGCTGTGTTACATGCACATCTGGGATTTCTGTGGCAATGTAAAAATAGCCAAGAGGAAGAACATGACATCTCACGCTGTGTTCGTAAAATGGAAGTAAGGGTCAGTTTTTGTTTCATTTCTGGTTGCAAAACAATGGCCAGAAAGTACATTACGGACAGGATGACAGAGGTCGAGACTCAGAGACAGTGTGAATTCAAAAATAAAGCTTTTAATACACAAAAATAAACAGGCACGAGGGTCAAACAAAAAGTTTCTAAAACACAAAATACACACAAAATGAAACTTACCTAAAATAAGGTTTCCAGGCTGGCGTTGCCTTCACTGGATTGCAAAACTAAATGAACAAAAAAACCCAGCACACACAGACAAACACTTGCTTCCTCAGCTACTCTCCTCTTTCTGGAACTCCCATACACTGCCTACTGGGAGACTGAGGCCTCCTTTATGCCAAGTGGCTGAGTAATCATTGAATAATTGATTGATTGCTCCCACCTGACACAATCAACCTGGCCAGGGAGCAGAATTTAACCCCCTCCCTGGGACTCGGTTAGCTTCTGTTGCTGCATTAGTTTCATTCTAAGGTAGAATTTGTTTGATCTCTTCTTTCTGTTTTGTTTTCTTATACCCTTCTGGGAAGCTTATGCAAAATGTGTGGTACAACAACATGAACTATAAGACTCCTATTGCACAGCATTGTCACCCATTCCAGGTTTTATTACCACCTTGATTAGCCCCAGTGTGTCTAGCTAACAAGCTCAGGTGTGTCTTATTAATTGTAAAGCACAGAGAGGTCTGATAAAGCATAGGGAAGCATTGTAAAGCACAGAGAGGTCTGGTAAAGCATAGGGAAGCATTGTAAGCACAGAGAGGTCTGGTAAAGCATAGGAAGCATTGTAAAGCACAGAGGTCTGGTAAAGCATAGAAAAGCATTGTAAAGCACAGAGAGGTCTGGTAAAGCATGGGAAGCATTGTAAAGCACAGAGGTCTGGTAAAGCATAGGGAAGCATTGTAAAGCACAGAGAGGTCTGGTAAAGCATAGAAAAGCATTGTAAAGCACAGAGAGGTCTGGTAAAGCATAGGGAAGCATTGTAAAACACAGAGGTCTGGTAAAGCATAGGGAAGCATTGTAAAGCACAGAGGTGTGGTAAAGCATAGGGAAGCATTGTAAAGCACAGAGAAGTCTGGTAAAGCATAGGGAAGCATTGTAGAGCACAGGGAGGTCTGGTAAAGCATAGAAAAGCATTGTAAAGCACAGAGAGGTCTGGTAAAGCATAGGGAAGCATTGTGCAAAAGCACAGAGGTCTGGTAAAGCATAGGGAAGCATTGTAAAGCACAGAGAGGTCTGGTAAAGCATAGGGAAGCATTGTAAAGCACAGAGAGGTCTGGTAAAGCATAGGGAAGCATTGTGAAGCACAGAGAAGTCTGGTAAAGCATAGGGAAGCATTGTAAAGCACAGAGAGGTCTGGTAAAGCACAGGGAAGCATTGTAAAGCACAGAGGTCTGGTAAAGCATAGGGAAGCATTGTAAAGCACAGAGAGGTCTGGTAAAGCATAGGGAAGCATTGTAAAGCACAGAGAGGTCTGGTAAAGCATAGGGAAGCATTGTAAAGCACAGTGTCACAGCTATCAAGGGGTGGAGTCAGTGTGCTGTATAAACAGAGCCCTGGCAGTGCAGAGCAGCTGAGACCTGCACAATCCACAGCATTCAGCACTCAGGTAAGCCACTGAACGTTACTGGATCCTCAGCTGAAGCACTATCCTTGCACCACTAATATGTGTTGCAATCCTAACTTGTTGCAATTGTGTTTTTTTTTTTTTAATCAAACAGCTCCTTTGAATGCAATTGAAACTGCTTGCTGTATCTATGGCTATATCATTTCTTTAATAGGAGTCTGCTGTATACAGGGGGTGTCTATCTAATGGGGATGGGACTTGTAATGCTGCTGTTGAATTACATTGTAGTGTGATGTATTGCAGTGTGATATGATGTAGTGTTTATATATATATATATATATATATATATATATATATATATATATATATATATATATATAGTGGATTGTATTGAACTACATTGTAGAAAGGCTTGGTGGCTCAGTGGTTAAAGAAGGGCTTGACACCAGGAGGTTCAAATCCCGGCTGAGCCTCCGACTCCCTGTGTGTGTGTGTGTGTGTGTGTGTGTGTGTGTGTGACCCTGAGCGAGTCGCTTCACCTCCTTGTGCTCCGTCCTTCGGATGAGACGTCAAACAAACGAGCTCCTATTGGAAGTGACTCTGCAGCAGCAGCAGTTGTTGATTCAGAGTTCAGCTAAATGACACATTAATAATGACATCTTGTAGTGTATTAAATTACACTGCAGTGTATTCTAGGGTATAATTAGGGCTTCTGATTTTCGGTTTTAACCGATAAAACACCCCCAATACAAAAATAAATAAATAAATCGGTGGATAGCCAATAAACACCGGAAAAACTGTGGAAATGGTTCATCAATTCACGTTGACTTTACCCTTTAACCATTAAAAAACAAAACCTACTACAAAAATAATAATAAATACATTTCTCGGTGCTTTAAACCCGCCCCAACTACTGAGTGACAGCACATTCCTACGTTTCTATTGGAGACTCTTGCGAGATTTAAAACGAAGCTGGAGGCTTGTTAGACGGATTTCAACCTGAGTTACAGTTAAGACTCGGAGGATTTAAAGCAGAATTATGTCGAAATGTTACAAAAAATGCCTCCACACAAAAACCCCGGAAGAATGTGCCCGTGACCCAGAGGGATTTCACTGTGGAAGACAGCAAAGTTACTACTGTACATATGTTGACACGCACACACACAAAAAAAACGCTCAAGCATTTTGGAAAGTAACCGAAAACACTAATTTCGTACAGTACATCAAAACGAAAGCCCCGGGAAAAAAAATCGATTTATATAAAACTCGAACATAGCTAAAAAAAAAAAAAAATAAGCACCGAAAAATACAATTAATAAACCCCCCAAAAACCGAAGCCCGAGATATAATGCATCTCAGCAAACTGCAGAAGAGGAAGAGAAAATCGAACACATTGCATCACACGTCCTACACAAAGAGGAAGTGAAAGACTGGACAGCAGCTCACAACACCCCCATGCCCAGTTCAAATGTAACTCCTGACGTTAGCCTGATTTGCACGGGACTAAAAATCACAATCAGGTGGTTTTTGAATTTTTACCGACCGCCGCGCTGACTCGGGAGAGCAAAGACGAATGTTACGAAGGACAATTAATTAAAATTATACTTACCTTTTGACTTGCTAGAGTTAGCCAAACTACGCCACCTGGTGGAATATGCGGGCACCAGGTCCCGAAATATGAATATACTTTCGTGATTAAATCTAATATTTAATAAACTTTTATCCAAATCCTTACTTGCAGGTTCTTTTCTTTTATCCCAGGACCACACAAGATACAATTATAAATAGGCTTTATTTAGTACAGAAAATTCTTTAAAATATAAAAACTTCAAAATCACAACATACAGTATTATTCCTTATTCTTGCTCATCTGGTTAACACAGGACAGCATTATTATTATTATTATTATTATTATTTATCTCTTAGCAGACGCCCTTATCCAGGACGACTTACAATCGTAAGCAAATAGCATACTTAATACACATTTTAAAAGCACATCATTCAATAGAAAAGAGTATAGCAACTAAAAGATAAGATCAATATTTGGCAGAACAATTGAATAAAGTCCACTAAATCGTGGTGCAGCTACTTGTCCGACTAAAAGTCTTAGTATGCAAAATAAATAAATAAATAAATAAATAAATCTCAATCTCACGAGTCTCTGTCCCGGTCCCGTTAATAGCTGGAAAAAAAAAAAAAAAAAAGGTCCAACTCGTTACACCGTGCCTTTACAGAGGACTCTGGAAAGAATAGTCCATGTTCAGCGCAGCTCACTCTAGCCTCCAGAAACGCTCACGGATTCTCCTGTGCAGCTATAACAGTGCCAGCTGGCAGCAACGCTGATCCCGGCACACACTCTAGCCCCAGAAAACCAACCAGTCTTCAGCACAACGTGTATAAACACAGATTTTAATCCCTACACAGATTTACTGCATAGTCAAACTTCACCAATTGATCGATCAAAAAGAAAGCAAGCAAACACAGTCTCTGCTTATTCCAAGCAATTCCGCCCGGTTTATCACGGGAGGGGGTATAACAGTCACAGTATTGAAATCACGAGAATAACATCGATCAGCGTCTTAAGCAGCCAAACATCAGCAACAATACGGCTTGTTTTGTATTGTACTTCCCTGTGCTGCCGGAGTCGCGTCTCTCTCAATCTTCGTACTCTTTCATCCACGAAAACGTTGTTCTTTCCTTTTCTACAGCTCTGTTCCCACACTCTGGTCCACCTGCTCCCCTACTTAATCCATCAATATCGGGTCGATCTTGCGGGTCTTTATTCCTTGTCCCTTGTCCCTTGTCCCTTGTCCCTTGTCCCTTGTCCCTTGTCCCTTGTACCTTGTCCCTTGTCCCTTGTCCCTTGTCACGGTTCATTCATTTTCCTCTCTCGTTTGTGAGTCGAAGCACTCTTTTTATTGTCTGTGAGGGATAGGTTAGGGCAGGTGAAAACACCGGAGATGATTAACTGTGGGAGTCGGGAGTCAGGGATCCCAAACTGGTCTCAGGTGTTCAAGCATATTAACAATTAGTGACTTCAACAAAAACAAACCACACAGTGATAAAAAAAAAGAAACTTCACACACAAAAATTATAACAATAAAAATCAAAACACATCATAAGAATACAAATTAAACACATTAATAATAACCGTGAATATATTAAAACATATTTAGTGCACTCAATAATAATAACACTTGATCCACCCCCACCATTTTAACAACTTGGTCATTCACGACACGAACACAGGCTGTCCCCCGATACTGTATTGAATAACATTCTAGCGTGTTCTATATAGAGCAGTGTTTCCCAACCCCGGTTTTGGGACCCCCCCCCCCGGTTTTTTGGGACCCCTCCCTGCGTCTGCTGTCTTTCATTCCAACCGATCTCTCGATCACTGAACTAGACCCTTCATTGAACTGATCGTATGCTTCATTAGACCCTTTTAAACTGTTTTCAGCTCTTAAACAGTTGGAGATTTCAAGTTAGTGACACAGCTCCGTGGTCCTGGGTTCGATTCCAGCCTCAGGGGTCTGTCTGTCTGTGTGGAGTTCGCGTGCCCGTGTTCGCGTGGGTTTCCTCCCACAACCCCTATGTTTGTCGGGTTAGGCTCCGGCTCACCGCTACCCTCTATTATTACTTGTACTGTAATTCTTGAAATGTATTTTTGTTTACGGCTGTAAGTCGCCCTGGATAAGGGCGTCTGCTAAGAAATAAAAATAATAATAATAATAATAATAATAATAATAATAATAATAATAATAATATAGGATAAAGCGGTTACAGATCATGGATGGATGAATGGAAGTTACTTATGAAATCTGCAACTGGTTTAAGAACTGAAAACCATTAAGAGTCTCATGAAACACGCGGTCAGTCCAATGAAGGTTCTAGTTAAATAATTGAGGGATCAGTTGGCTTGAAAGACAGCGGGTCCCCAGAACCGGGGTTGGGAAACACTGCCCTCTAGTGTACTTTGGTGTATTGCAGTTTGTTATAATGTATTGTAGTGTGTTATATTATTATTATTATTATTATTATTATTATTATTATTAGTTTATTTATCAAACGTCTTTATCCAAGGCGACTTACAGAGACTAGGGTGTGTGAACTATGCATCAGCTGCAGAGTCACTTACAACTACGTCTCACCCGAAAGAAGGAGCACAAGGAGGTTAAGTGACTTGCTCAGGGTCACACAATGAGTCAGTTGCTGAGGTGGGATTTGAACCGGGGGCCTCCTGGTTACAAGCCCTTTTCTTTAACCACTGGACCACACAGCCTCTCATATATATATATATATATTGTATTGAATAGCCGGTGCTAATAGGATCCAATGTGGACGGCACTTTGTATAATGTGTTGTAATCTCTTCGTCACTTTGTATAATGTGTTGTAATCTCTTCGTTTTCCGTAGCAAAAGCGCACGGGAATGCCCTTGGTTTGTACAAGATGCCCAGAAATGTGCCAAACCCCCGACCGACGCACAAACGGCAGCGCAGCGCGGAAAATAAAGTCATCAATCTGGGACAGGAGTGGGACAGAGCTGAAACAGATCCACGGCAATGGTAAAGACTAAATAAAGTCTTTGACCAAATAAATAAATAAATCAACAAATCAGTTGCAGTTATGAAATTTGAATGCTTTCTAAATCGATATTTCGTCACAGTTTTTGTTTTGTTTTTTTAAATTTTTGTCTTAGTTGATTTTTTTTATAAACCTTTGAGGAACAGAGCAGTGAAAGTAGCCTGTCCCTCTGTCACAGAAATAAGGCAGAAAGTTGGTTATGTGATTGTCAGGTTACTAACATCTCTCTCTCTCTCTCTCTCTCTCTCTCTCTCTCTCTCTCTCTCTCTCAATTCTCTCTCAATTCAATTCAATTCAAATTGGCTTTATTGGCATGACAATAAAATAATTGTGTTGCCAAAGCACATACATGGCATAACCAACTCAAATATACAGACAAAGAATTTTTCTTAATACTAACAGTATCCCTCCTCCCTCTATATTAATACAGTAAACAGAATCCCTCCTTCCCCTCTATATCAAACAGTACCCCTTCCCCTCTATATTAAACAGATCCCCTCCTCCTCTATTAAACAGAATCCCCCTCCCTCAATTAAACACCCCCCCTCCCTCCCTCCCTCCTCTCTCTATATTAAACAGAATCCTCCTCCCTCCCCTCTCTTTCCCTCTCTAGTGTGACGTGTTCACGGTCTGTCCCTCAGGCTATGACAGGTCTCCACGTATTGACCAGCCAGTCTGGCTGTGTGTTTGTCTTCCCCAGCAGGATTGACAGCTTCTGGGTATCACACATTTTTGGGAATTCTGGGACTAAATCACAGAATTTGGGGAAGAAAATGTCCCTTATGTTTTATATTTTTTCACAGTGTGTCAGGAAGTGAATCTCTGTCTCGACCTCTCCTGTCTCACAGTGACCACAGTGCCTGTTCTCCCTGGCCAGCCAGGTTTGCCTCTGTCGGCCTTTTCAATGGCCAGGTTGTGGTCACTGAGGCGGTATTTGGTCAGGATCTGCCTCTGCTTTGTGTTTTGACAGTTACCAGGTATTCTGCCAGGGTGTAATTTCTATTTAGGGTCCGATAGCACTCTAGTTTGTTTTGTGTTTTAGTATTTGTATCCCAATGGTCCAGATAGGAGTGTTTCAGGTGTTTTATAATTTGGTTTACACTAATTGGAATTGTTTTGCAGTGCTGTCCTGAAGCTGACTGATGTCTCTCTCTCTCTCTCTCTCTCTCTCTCTCTCTCTCTCTCTCTCTCTCTCTCTCTCTCTCTCTCTCTCTCCAGTCCCTCCTGTGTGAAGTTACCAAGCAGCCCAGCTCGGACAGACGAACTTGGACAAAAAAATACTGAAAATATATATTTTAAAAAAAAAGTTAAATATAAAAATGTCTGAATTATTGGAATGGTTCAAAAACAACATTATTTGTTTATTAGCAGACACCTTTATCCAAGGCGACTTACAGAGACTAGGGTGTGTGAACTATGCATCAGCTGCAGAGTCACTTACAACTACGTCTCACCCGAAAGACGGAGCACAAGGAGGTTAAGTGACTTGCTCAGGGTCACACAATGAGTCAGTGGCTGAGGTGGGATTTGAACCAGGGACCTCCTGGTTACAAGCCCTTTTCTTTAACCACTGGACCCCGATATATATATCGGGCAGCAGTGTGGAGTAGTGGTTAAGGCTCTGGACTCTTGACCGGAGGGTCGTGTGTTCAATCCCAGGTGGGGGACGCTGCTGCTGTACCCTTGAGCAAGGTACTTTACCTCGATTGCTCCAGTAAAAACCCAACTGTATAAATGGGGAATTGTATGCAAAAATAATGTGATATCTGTATAATGTGAAATAATGTGATATCTTGTAACAATTGTAAGTCGCCCTGGATAAGGGCGTCTGCTAAGAAATAAATAATAATAATGAAACAACACAAGAGATTCTGGAAAATAACACATTTATTTGAAGGATTTTTAGAAATTCAGTTGCACTGTGAACATCTGTTTTCGATTCAGGACTGACCTCAGGAGTTAATGCATTGAATGAAGATGCTCTATAGCCTACTCCAACCCTGTACACTAGGGGGCAGTGTTTCCCAACCCCAGTTCTGGGGACACACTGTGTCTGCAGGCTTATATTGCAACCGATCTCTCAATTACTGAACTAGACCCTTCATTGAATGGATCATGTGCTTCATGAGACCCTTTTAATTCAATTAACTCTACAGTTAATTAAGCTAATAAGAGGTGAGGGAATGGATTTTAAAGATGGTCAGCGCTCCTTTAAATGGAGGAGCCAGTGATCCTGTTAATGAAGCTAATAAGAGGTGAGAGAATGGATTTTAATTCACACAGCTATGGGACGTTGGGAGCCATACACCCTGTACTCCGTCTCGTACATTTTGGGGATCCCCATGATTTTGGGGACCACCCCATGCCGCGGCAGCCCCCAGGGAGTGTCTACGGGACAGTAGCGATCCTGCACCCTGCTGGGGTGCTCAGGAGAGGAATACGAGTCTTGGGAGAGGGGCTTTAGCCCCTTGTGGGGCACCGGGATCGTTTTGGGAGCCAAACGAGGGAAGCATTGCCCGGTGGGCGTGGCCTCATGGAAAGGGGCGGGGCAGGTGTGGAAGCCCCACCCAGTGCACCCCCCCCACTCCCCATGCCCCTCTTCTCCTCTCCTCTCTCTCTCTCTCTCTCCAGTCCCTCCTGTGTGAAGTTACCAAGCAGCCCAGCTCAGAACTTGGACAAAAATACTGAAAATATTAAAAAAAGGAAAATATCAAATATGTCTCAATTATTGGAATGGTTCAATACAAAATTGAATATATAATATATATATATATATATATATATATATATATATATATATATATGTAAAAGAATCATGTGAAATTCAAATGAAAAAGGACACCTTTACACACGTTATTATTATTATTATTATTATTATTTATTTCTTAGCAGATGCCCTTATCCAGGGCGACTTACAATTGTTACAAGTTATCACATTATTTTTACATACAATTTACATTATTTTTTACACATTATTTTTACATACAATTCCCCATTTATACAGTTGGGTTTTACTGGAGCAATCTAGGTAAAGTACCTTGCTCAAGGGTACAGCAGCAGTGTCCCCCACCTGGGATTGAACCCACGACCCTCCGGTCAAGAGTCCAGAGCCCTAACCACTACTCCACACTGCTGCCCTGTTATATTGTTTATTTGTTTGTGTTTGACCTATTTTTACTATTAATAAAAGTGCAATAAGAAATACATGTAGCCCTGAATACAGCACCCTTGTACCGTTATTTACCTGCGACACTACTATATATACACA